>JBBPTZ010000019.1:0-100045 GCA_038094315.1 Phylloporus cf. tubipes
TGACCCGTTCGTTGTTTCTGTTAACGGTTTTCAAACAGCATACATCTACTGGCCCAACAATTTTCATTTTCAGAGAATGAAAACCCTTTTTGGCCTGTCTTTTTCAACGCAGTACAGAACCAACGTCATGTTGGATGGAATAGCGAGCACCATCACAGATGGTACGCACTGTTCCTCGATGGTTTTTGATCACGTCCGAATCCGCCCACAGAATATACGAAGTCCGCGGAGCTGCTTGGCGATGTCGAAGTCTCGGATCCCACGCCCTGGCGCACCGGTCTTTTGCGAGACTGGTACTGGGATTTTTTGATGGACATCACTTTGGATCTTCCGATGGTAAGACATCAAGCTTTTTCTTCCAGGTTACTGGCAAACGTTTTCAGGCGATATATGTGTTGGTACTTCCGGCCCGTTTGTCTCTGTCGTCCATCTCCTCGATGATGCTCCTGCAGCAAGCCACCAAGTCTATTTCGTTGAGCATAGGACAGTACACCATGGATGCGCCGTCCGTGTTGGACATCTGTTCACACGCCAAGCGACTTTATGATGCTGTCAGACACCAGAGCACGATGTCGCAGGGTACAGAACCATTTCCCAGTTCTACCGAGAGGTCCTATGATGCAGGTATGAAGATCTCCTTCAGGTAACATGATCTTTCTTTGATTGGCGCCGTATATGTCACATTCATGTCGGACCATTTCTAGACACGTTTCGTTACGATATCCAGGAAGCAAGCACCACGCGCTCTGCAACGTTTCCTTTGAGATCCTTCCCGGCGAGCTCGTCCTCGTGGTTGGAACGAACGGAAGCGGAAAATCGTCGATCCTTAAATTGTTGGCACGACTGTTTGATCCGAGCGCAGGCGAAATATTCATCAATGACTTACCTCTCGTTGGCTATGATATGGACCAGCTACGTGCTGCCATGGCGTTCCAGTCACAATCACCGGTCGTCTACCCGGTCACTTTGAGGGAAAACATCTCATTTGGTCTCCTGCCCACGTTTAAAATGGTGCAAGAGCATGTCGAGAAGGCAGCACGGATGGGCGGTTGTTCTGAATGGATATCGAGGCTCGGCGATGGATACGACACGCTGCTTCAACCCTCGTTCGACATCACCCATGGGTGGACTAACGGCGTGTACGGGTATCCCTCCGAGGCACTGAAAGAAGAGCTCGCTCGACACAAGGGTCGCCTGGTGTCGATTTCAGGTACGTCGTTTTGTTCTAAGAGAACCTATATTGAGACCATGTCCTGGTCACAGACGGAGAGAAGCAACGCCTCGCCACGTAAGTCCATGCAGGTTCATCCGCATACATTCTATTGATATCCCTCGATGCAACGTGCAGTGCGCGTACATTCATGCGCATCAACAATCGTACGACGCGGCTCGTCGTCGTGGACGAAGCAACGTCCTCGTTAGATCCCGTTGCAGAGCGCGACGTCACCACCGAATTCCGCAACGTGCGCGCGGGCAAAACGATCGTTCTCGTCACACATAGATTTCGCCACCTCGCGCACGAAGTTGACCGTATTCTGTACGTCCCTTTCTTTTTCTGTGCTGTATCTTTTCCTGGATTACTGGCCGATGCTGCTACCCTCCCTATGGATAGGTGCATCAAGGATGGGCGTGTCGTTGAAAGCGGTACGCATGCACAGCTCGTCCGTGCCGATGGGGAGTATGCCGCCTTGTATCGTGCCCAGGTCGAATGGACCGAGTGACCCCAAGTTTAGTTTGCTTGGACTACAGGTGACCTTGGGACGCCTTTATCTCGGATGTGGTTTCCCGCTGGCTTGCGTATGACTTGGAGCAGTGCTGGCGCTTTTTACAGGAGGCAGTCAGTACTATGTTCCGGATTGCCAGAGAACAGAGGAGTGATGCCTGCATGTAGACATCCTGATTAGAGGACCAGAACGTCATGTATATGCAAACAACCTGCTTCCTTTTGTGTATGTCACTGTAAAATATCGAGGAAATGGTAATATTGTACATTCTGAGTGTAAACGGATTGGGGGATACCAGGTCTCAGATCTCAGGTACGACACAGGTGCCGGTGGGCCTACGCTATCTTAAGGATACTCAATCCCAGAAGCCTTCATCAAATCAGCCACTTCTACGTCTGCCTCGACGATTTAAGAACCTTTACAACGATCAATGCAATGTTTCACTTACGATCTTGTGTGTGTTGCATGCGCGAGGCATAAGTACATTTTGGACCTTCAGGTAGCAATATTCCATACGATATCACCATGTTCCGGAACCAGAACAAGCAGAGCAGAGAAACGTACCTGGTTCGAACACGAATTCTCCGCCCAACTGAGAGATGTTTCCCTGTTTTCCAATAAGCGATGGGTTCTTCACGGGTCCTTGCTGCCGTGTCGGAAAGATCAGCATGCCAGGCCTTGCTATGCCAAAAAAGAAAGGGATTTACCCAGATGCTGCTGAGCGTGAGTGCTACAACTCCTCTGCGTACATAGGACTTGGGAGGTTCGTCAGCCGGTTTCAACGCAAGCGACTCGATCGTCATCCCAAGCGCGCGGTATAAGCTTCGGCTGGGATCTGCGTAAATGGGAAAGGGACACCCAGTGATTTCTGATCATAATGTTGGGGGCGTTATGGAGTGCCTGAGAAACGGAGCGTGGCATACCAGCATATTGATGGATGGGCTCGTATGACCCACACCCGACGATAACGATTTGTTTTCCAGCGCGCGCGAGGGCATCTTGACGGACGGTGGAGAGCTGTGTCACGTAATCCTGACAAATGTAATCCGTTCAGCTCTGAAGCAGACTCATCATGTGTATGACTTGCCTGGCAGCTCTACAATAACACATCAGTGACAGTATTTAGTTGTTGCTTTAATTCATGCGATCCGTCACAGAGACGTACACCGCAGAAAAAGTGTCCTGCATGGTTCGTAAGTGACGATCGACTTGTCGCCGAAATGACATGGACGCACGAATGAACACGACGACGGTCGGCTTGGTTGAAAAAAGCGTCCCGAACTCAATAGATTGACCGTTGGAATCCAGAATGACGGCTTTTAAGGCCTGCTCGAGCTGGGCTGCATCGGGGAGAATACGGTCTTCCGCTTCGTTTGTCATGTTACACCTTGGCAGCAGTTTTCCACGGTCTTACACGTCTTAGTAAAAGTCCCAAACAGTCAAGTTGCCGACAATCGACAAACAAGGATGTTTACTGCAGGCAGCTCCGAATCAGAATATCAAAACTTTGTCCAATGTGATCGTCTCACAGTAATTATCAACGAGTATGTAGTTGGATAGGTGCAAACTCATCAACCCGATCAGCTCTAGAGAGAATCGGAATACAGTAGACTCGACAGTTAGATTCCTATATGGTAGTCACCTACAGCTGTAATGAGACACAAGCCGGCGCTTGAGCGAAAGCGCATCGGCGATAAGAGAGAGGAGAAAAAAGATGCATGTGTCCAAAAAGATGCGTGAAAAAAAGGGAAAAAAAAAAACAATATTGAAACACGTCGATAGCCCGGGTATCCCGTACACGTGATACATCCGTGATTTCGCAAGAGAAAAAGAGAAAGGCACCGGCCGAGCGAAGGAAAAACAGAGAGAAGGAAGACGCCGAACCCGAAGACGCGTTGCTCAGTCCAAGACTTCGAACCGCCCTCGTTTCCCATCCCGCATCTCCCCGGCATCCTCGTCCAAACCACGCTTCTCACCGGCGCTCACACCGACACTCACGTCGAGGCCCACCTCCATGGTCCCAAACGTAAACCCTTCCGGGACGCCGACCCCGATCAGATTCTCGTTGTTCACGAGATCCTTGAGGATCGCTTGATAGCGCTCGTCCGAGAGGCCCATGGCCGCCAGCGGATTAACCCGGCCGTCGTCGTCATAACTCGGCATCGTCGACGAGGTCGCAGCACCTTCTGCGAGCGCTTCGTTGAATCCCGTGTCCGACAAGGGGGGCACGCCTACCGGCGGTCTCGGCATCTTGGACATTTGTTGAATCACTTTGAGATGCATAAGGTGTTTCTGATCAAGCATCAGACGTCGATCCTAGTACCGAACGCGAAACGCACCTCGAGCATGTCCAGCAAGCCCTCCTTGGTAAACGGTTTTGGAAGGATATCATTCATTCCAGATGAGTAATACGTCATGATTTCGCTCGGTTTCGAGTTGCTCGTCATTGAGATGATAGGCGTCATATGGTCAAACTGTCGGATCAACGACGTGGCGGAGATCCCGTCCATCTTTGGCATTACAATGTCCTATCCGCGTAAAAAAGCACACATTAGCATCATGAACCTACGCCCACTCGTATTGCGACGTACCATCAATACCAAGTCATATTTTTCAAAGTTCATCTTGGTCACTGCGCTAAGCCCATCCACGGCCACGTCGATCGCACACCCAAACACTTGCAAGAACTTGCTGCTCAACCGCCGACTCACTGCATCGTCATCGACCAACAGTACACGCGGCGGTACAGCCCAACCAGGGACAAACGTTGACCGACGCACGCGCAGCTTCTTGTGGGTACTCGCACTTGAAGGCGTCGAAGATGGCGACGTGGAAGGTGGCGATGGCGATCCACTGGATGGATTCGTAGGCGTCGGCTGTACGACTTCCTCTGGCCCCAAACTTCCCTCCTTGTCGTACCCCTCGTCCTCTCCGCTGCCTACGGTATCCCCCGCGTCTGCCGCGGACGCAGAACTGGATCCGGCGGTATTCTCCTCTCCTGGAAACGTCCAATTGCCGTTTCTATCCTCGAAGTTGCTTCGTGGCAGCAAATGTCCTAGGGTGAAGACCTGCAACCCCTCATGCGCATTCTGTGCAGGCGGTTCCCACACCTCCGTAGGAATTACAAACGGTTCGTCCCCCGCCGTCGCCCCAGGATCGTGCATCTGCATCTGCATTTGTGATATCCGCGACAAGGTATCCGAGCTGGTAGTCACCTCCGTCCCGCTCGATGACGATGATCTCGTAGTCGCGCTTGAACGAAATGACAACCCGCTCTCCGCGCGTCGAGACATCTCGTTCATCTGGGCGAGACTTGCACGTGCGATGGCATTCGGGTCGGCGTGCGCGCCAAGACCTAGCACCCGCTGCGCTTCCTGGGTAGGCAAGAATTGTACTTGCGGATTCAGACCACGCAGTACCTGATTGGAGCTCTGGCTCGCTTGATTTCGACTCTGTGGACCTAGCGCTTGCAATAACGAGGACGATGACGATGGCGGCGGCGGCGGTGGCGGAGCTGGCGATGTTACCGACAAGGGTTGTAGAAACGGACTTGGTTGAGGCTGGGGATTTGTAAAGAGCGGCACTGCTACCGAGACCGCAGACGCTGTGCCTGTTGAGAAAATGGACGGGGGCGGATGTGTGCTAGGGGTCATGCTGTGGGTGATGATCGGGGGTGCAGGTGCCACGACAGGTGTCTTTGGCTGGGGGACGGAAGAAGGACCAGCATGAGTGGGTACCCCAACCGTCGGTGCCGCCAAACTATCCTTGTGTTTCACTGGTGTGATGACCAAGAGTTAGCATGACGAAGAGGAAATAGGTCAGGGACAGAAATCCAGAACCAAAGGAATGCGGCAGCACACACGTCGATCAAGTTATAGTGTGGTACAACTGATCGTGTGCATTCCAACACAACCCTGCGACAAGACACCCACAACCAGCAGTAATACTGCGAACAAACCAGATCAAGATAACGACCCACGCAGCGCCTCGATCCGACGAATTGCGCCACAGCCCCGATTGTATCGCCACACCCACCGAGGCTACTAGTGCAGGCCCGCCAAGGCTATTGCATGCGCAAGACAGAAAAAGAGCACGAAAAAAAGAAACTCAAGAATTGACCGACTCACCCCCCTCCATCCCTAAAAAATACTGAATCAAACCCTGCATCAATCCATCTTGCTGTGCCAGATTCTTTTGAAAGTTGACCATCTCGCCGAGGACCTCCCGATAACTCCGTTCAAGGCCACGCTGACGCTCTTCTGATCGCCCCACTTGTGCTCGAAGTGCGTCGTTTTGAGCCTGGAGCGAGGCGATCTGCTGCTGCAACGCCGAGACGGTATTTTGAAGACCTGTCGACATGGTCTGGAGCGCGGCTGACTGGGCATGGAGAGAGGCGGTCTGGGACTGGAGGGTATTGGCCTGTGATTGCAGCGCCGTTGTCTGGTTCTGGAGGGCATTCGTATGGGACGTGAGGGTTGTCGCCTGAGCCTGCAGCGACTCCACCTCGCCGACGACCGCCGGACCTGGGGAGCCCGACGAGGCGGAGCGATGAGAGGATGCAGGGGCGTTGTTCGGCAGAGGCTTCCGAGCGGCGGGGACCTTGCGCTTGATGTTCTCGAGTGCGTCGCGTCGGTCGATGTGAAAATCGGGGTGGCGAAACGTCCATGAATGTTCGCCAAACTGGGCGTCGTCGGTGTTCTTGACCTAGATAAGAAATTGTTAGCTCCGAGATCGGGCGATCCGGGCCGCTTAGAAAGAAGTCCTCATGAGGAAGCAAGGGAGAGCCCCCTTGAGGCCACCCCCCAAAAAAGGGGGACCGAAGATCGCAAGGCAAACGTCAGGTTGTGCAAAAAAGAAGTGGGGGCGCGCTCGATCCCGCGCGGGATTACGCACGATCATTATGGAAGCAGACGAAAACGGAAAGAGGGATTCCCCGGGAACGGGAGATCACTCTCGTGAATGATCGGCTCACCTTGTGAAAGTCATACTTGTTGAGTTGTCGCACGAACGAAGCAAAATTTGAGTGCTTGAAGAGGCGAGGAAGGATCGATTTTGTAAATTCATTCATGTCCTGCGAAACGAGGTGAGATAAGAGGCGCAGATCGCATATCGCCGTCTCCGATGGAATCGACGGCACGCATACCTTGACGACAAAGCAATCGCCACCCGGGCCCCATGAGACGACATGGGAAAAGGACTGATCCTCGAGCATCCTAGAGGGCCGATGAGGAGACGTGGGTGTGGTTCGGACGGAAAGCATACTTGTATAGTTTCTTGACGAAGTCGCAGGTTGCGGGCATGTTATCGTCGACGTCCTTTGGCGGTGCCTGAGGGGGCGGAGCAGGCGGGGGAGGCTGTTCACGCTTCATCTGCCTCGAGTCAGCGGGTCTCGGACCGGGCTGGTTGTAGGGATGAACGGATTGCGAGTGATGTTCATCGCGGGAGTTGGACGTGCGGTGCATGGTAGCGGGCCACGGGAGAGAGGAAGAGGGTGGAGGGGACGGATGGCGGTGGGCATATGGGGAAACGCGAGCGGAAGGCGAGTTAAGTGGTGGGAGGGTATTGACGTTTGAACGGGATGGGTTGACGGGTGGGAGATGGAGCTGAGATGGGGGCGGGAGATGGGATGAATGGAAGAGTTGTTGGCGTACTGCAGAGTAAGGCGGGCCTTGAGATGGTGGATCCATCATAGTGTTGTGGTATCTCGCCAATCTGACAGGGACGAGTCGGAACGGGGCGGGACGGGGCTGGAACGGAGTGGAGAGGGAAAAACTGTCTGGGCGAGGCGACAGCTGGCTGGTTCAGGGCGCTGGCTGGGTGACCATCCGAGCACGAGTTCTTCGACACAATTTATTAACCCGGTGAGTCGCCCAAACCCAGCCAACCCAAATAGCCGTAAACTGTATCCCACCCCAGCAAACTTGCCGATTAGCCGCTCCATGCCGCACCGGCCTGCCAACAGCGCGGTGATGTGCGCTGCGTGAGGACATTTCCAAGTGGAAATAGAGAAAAAAAGAGAAACAACGAGCACAGCGCGATGGACGGACGAGTGCAGGCTGTGATCGACGGTTCTCGAGCGGGACCATTTCGTTGACGGTCTGGACCCTCGCCCAAGGTTATCTTTCCTCACTAAACGACAAGTCGGCGTCAGGAGAAAACACGTTATCCCGTTCCAGACCATCCTGCTTCCCCGCGCTCGGTCCAGACCATCCTACATACTAACCTAACTCCACTTTGTGCCGGTCCCGGTCTCGTCGTTGGTACCACTGTGCTCAGTACATATCGCCGTTCCCCCCTCCCTGTTTAGATCTCAGATGCATGGATCCAGTGTTGGAGGAAAATCACTGTCATAAAATTAGACAATATTCTTCGAGCGCGCCTATCAAAGTAGACTCGTTGACAGCTCGCATCATATCTGGGCGAATAAAGACGAATCATCCAAACCAAAAAGCGGGCAGTCCCTCGCGAGAGAAAGCGGTCATGGTGGCTGTGTAGAATGTCATTCCGCATGAACCCGAAGCCGCAAGGCGGGCAAATTTCGTTGCACGCCCCTTGTCTCCCTCCTCCTCCTCCTGCCAATGGCCTCCCTCGCTCGGATACGTCCCTCCGTCGCACGTCGCATCGTTCGTAGAGTTCTCCCCCTGTTTCTTTACCCATACTCATTTTCTCTCTCTCTCCCAGCCCGCGTTTGCACGTACCATCACCACCTCAGCCGACACCACACAACTGCAGGATACCATCACAGACCAGACCCAACCCTTCACTGTCAAGCTTCACGAAGACTCCTTCCGGACATTCAAATGCGACCCTCCTTCCCTCGAAGTCCAGGTCCAAAAAGACCAGCTCCTGAAAATGTACAGAGACATGCAGACCATGCGTCGTATGGAAATGGCTGCCGACACCCTCTACAAAGCCAAACTCATCCGTGGTTTCTGCCATCTTGCCATTGGACAGGTGAGACCTTCTCGTCCTGCGCAACAGTTTGCTCACCCTGGTTCAGGAAGCCGTATCTGTTGGTCTCGAACACGGTATTACCCCGGAAGACCGCGTCATCACTGCCTACCGGTGTCATCCCTTTGCAGTCATGCGCGGGGGAACCATCAAAGGTGTCATTGCCGAGCTTCTCGGTCGCCAGGGCGGCATGTCTCACGGAAAGGGTGGCTCTATGCACATCTTCACCCCCTCCTTCTTTGGCGGTAATGGGATCGTTGGTGCCCAAGTCCCTATCGGGGCCGGTCTCGCATTTGCCCAAAAGTATCTCGGTAACAAGACCGCTACATTTGCCCTTTATGGTGACGGTGCCAGTAACCAGGGTCAGGTTTTCGAGGCGTTCAACATGGTATGTGAAAACGCTTGACTTTATGTGCCAGTCTAGAGCATGTATGCGTTGACAGGCGAAACTGTGGGACCTCCCTTGCGTCTTTGTCTGCGAGAACAACAAGTACGGTATGGGTACCTCGGCCGAGCGTAGTTCCTCCAACACCGAATATTTTACGCGTGGCGACAAGATCCCCGGTATCCAGGTTCGTCCCCATGTTTGACAGCTTGTTGGATTGATGATGTAATGACGTATATATGCAGGTCAACGGTATGGACATCATCGCCTCCAAGCATGCAGTCGAGTTTGCTCGCAACTGGGTGGTCGGAGGCAACGGTCCAATGTTGATGGAATTTGTCACCTACCGCTATGGTGGTCACTCGTGTGTATCCCGCCGTTCCGTGCAGCTTTCATATTCCTCACGTGACTTGGCTGATAGGATGTCCGACCCCGGTACCACCTACCGTACGCGTGAAGAAGTCCAGCGGATGCGGAGCACGAAAGACCCGATCCGAGGATTGCAACGGTACATCGAAGATTGGGGTCTTGCGACCGAGCAAGAGCTCAAGGTGCGTCTTCTTTGTTTGGCATGCGCCTAGGTCTCATCGTGTCTCCGTTGCTATCATCTCTACCTTGAAATTGGTAGCAACTCGACAAGGACGCCAAGGCCGAGGTCGACCAGGCCGTCGAAGAGGCTAAACAATCGCCCGATCCCACCAGCAAGGACCTCTGGACGGATATTTACTACAAGGGCACGGAGCCACCATTCATGCGTGGTCGGGAGCGAGATGAGGTACGTTGTCGCTGATTCCTTTGGCTGGGACTTGTTCTCACCACATCGTTTTCATCAGGTACACTACTATTGAGCGCGGGCCATACAGTGAGGGAGGTGGAGGTATGGCGTATGCATATTGGACCTCTACGTTAGATACAGGCGCTCTCGTTTTGGTAGTGATCCAGCGATTGCACCTTTTTATATCATGATTTTGGCGTTGTTGCACCTCGCTGATTTACACTCTGGATGGGCACGAGTTTTTTCACGTGTAGCCAGGTTCTGCACTGTGAAGAGCTCATGCTGAAGGCCTTTACGACGTCATCCTCCGCGTCAGCAAACTCTGTTGCGACAACTTCACCTGTTCCCGACACGATGTTTGATCACTTTCACTACCAGACGTCCAGTACAACCTTCTTCACCAAGTGATGATCTAGAGGACACGACCAAAAGCGACTCGATGGAGACCTAAGCAACGGGAATGGTGTTTCCGGAAAACGGGTGCGCGTATTCTGTACAACTTCACGTTTGGCTGAGTAGTACTGGCTCGTGATGGCTCACAAGCACGTTCGACAGAAAATTGCTCCGTGACTGCGGGGCTGCAGGTCGTGCGACGGCGCCCATCGCTCACGTCTCGGACGGATTGACGATGCAGGGTGATCGACTCTTTCTTTCGCGAATTGGCGAAGACGTCGCAACGGTGGTGAATGAGATACAGATCGGTGGACGTTTGTCAAGTTCTCCGTCTCACTCGCCCATTGCGCGACTCGTTATTCCGCTGGCACTTTCTCCCGAAATATACTTTCGTTACCGCACAACCTCCACGTTATGGTTGACCCTCTGGATCATGACTAACCAGGTGTGCTGTCCAGAAATTAACGGGCTGTGTCAACTGACCGTGTAGCAATCGCTACAGAGTCTTTGATGAAGAAGACGAAGTATAGCCCTACGTTGATTATTTTCGCCCGTCGAGTTCGTTCCGGGTCTGAGATCTGAACGAGCGCCACCGCGCCACCCTGTTTTACTCGCGCTTCATGATGTTTGTTCACATGCCTGCTGAGCGCTTTGACTAGCTTCAATGGGATGAGGAAGAGAAGAACGACCGTGCTTTCGACTGCTCATCTGCTGCTTATATTCCCCTTACTGGCCTCATACAATCACCGATCAACTCCATCAGTCCCCTGAATGACATGTCCCTCTGATAGCTGTTCTCCCAAGCACAGCATCGTGTGCTTTCCTGGATCCGGGTGTCCCACAGGTGCCTTTCTGCAACGCTTCGTTCTCGGGATGAGAAATGTAACAGTGGTTTTAGCTCGACTGCGGTACTGAGCAGGCCCCGTGTTTCCGCAAGTGCATTTATGGCTGGATAATCTAGGAGTGACCTTGGTACGTCCTCGATGTTACTGTCACGTTTTATTTCATTTTTGTGTAGGTGTACCCTCCATCGTTCGTACGTCCTGATCTGTCATAGTCGTCGTCCGCGCAGCCATGTGGCTCATACATTATCGGGTCAATGCCCTTGCGCTTCTTTTTATCGATTATATTTGAGATGCACTGGCTGCTCTATGGTATGCTTATGTTCCACATCGCCCCCATGGCCTGGATCTTGCGTGTGCGAGGGCACACTTGCTACTGCTCATATCACCTACTCATTGTTCCATACAAGTCTTATAGCGGCCAACGCATCGCAGTCGCGCATGTGCATGTATCCAGGCATTCCCATCACGATGTCGGTGAACGATCACTACTTTCTCGTCAAGTTAACCTCTCCCAAGCCAAAAAGTGCATGACAAGAAGTGCTGTGTCTCTCTGTTGCAACTCGCGCGAAGACAATCGCACGCCCAGTGATGTTCTGATATCTCACACCTTCCTCGTTCTCATGTATCGCCTCCTTACAGATGGCCCAGATCCCCGTTGGTACCGGCTTTGTGCGGCGACGGTGAGAATAACCTATGTCAAGTCTTCGAGGGGTTCAGCACGGTATGAAATCGGTTTACCTATTCATGGGACCTTCTTTGCGTCTTCATCTGTGAGAAGTACTGGTACGGTCGGTGGGGTGCACCAGTTACGCGTAAGTTGTCCTTCCAATATCGCTTGTACTCTTGTCCCCACCATCGACGCCCGCGTTGGATGATGGATGCAAAATGACGTATATTCACAGGTTGTCGGTATGGAACGTCATCGACATATGTTTGCCGCCCGTCTTGGACAGGCATCCCTCCCCCCAAATTGAAATAGGAGAGGGGATCAGACAACCATCTCTGCCCTGGCCCGTTCCTTGGTCTCCGTCCTTGGCATCTGGTGCCAATTGCGGAATACGCCCCCGCTCAACGCCTGGTGAACACTTGGTGTGCAAAGGTGGTTTTCAAGGAAGAAAAGGCCATTCGGGACGTTCAGGAAATGGTGCCCATGGTGTAGGTATGCCCGTCGATCACGAACCGGAACCGAAACCGAACTCGTCCGCGACCGCTCGGACCACGAAGCGAGAGATCCGTACATACAGCTTGAACACACGTCAAGGAATCAAGATCCACAGTGTGACGATGTTGCCATCGTGCGCACGGCGTCTTCAAAAGTAAACACACGTATTACCCATAACCATGGTAACGTGGCGTGGGTCATGGATGATGCCAAACAGCTTAAAGGTAAACGTCATATCGTATTAGAGTTGATTAGACCTGGCCGTTCCGTCTGGAAATCGTGAAACAATGCTCGACTGGGGCGAAGATCGTTTAATAGCCTCGTGTGGTCGTTGCGCCATATGCTTTTCGGTCGGTGGTATGAGAAATATATACGTATCCGGATTAAGCTGTGCTGTGTACGATAAAACGCGTGAACCAAGTGCGGTCAAGACACATCAACCGTATGCTACGATCACTGCTCGTAGATTAATGAGCACCAGAGTGTTGCGCAGTCACAGAAAGGTAGGGATCGGCACCGTGTCGGTGTCCCGTTGTCGCCCGATCCAGGTGGTCAAGGATCCGCATCTCAATCCCATATTTACGATCTACCCTCCGAGATCAAGAGACTTGACAACTATATGCTCAAGATGGAAACCTACCTTTATGACAGTCGGACCGGTTTGGAGATTCGATCGCGCTGTATCCGATACGTCCACCGGTGGGGAAAAAATGAACGACATCCGCAGTGCAGAAGCGGTATTGTTGACCTGCTGTCCGCTTGGGTGGTCCCCTCCCAACCACATCTGTCAATTACGCTTCGAGGGCGCGACACGTTTCCCTGGACGTCGAACGATTGGCTAAGAACTTGAACCCAACGAACGGTGAACGCTGGATTCCGGTTCCGAGTTTACCCACGTTGTAGCGAACAACACATATTGGTATATATCGATATAACGACCTATCGTATTCAGAGCGCTTACTGCGCATCTCACCTGCAAAAGAGTGGACTGCTTCTAATAACAATGCCAGCTGACCAGCGTCAGGAAAACCATCAAATTGCACTGCCCCGCCATGGCCCATGGGGAAGCAGTGAAAGACAATAATACTCACTGGAGGATCCTATAAAAGGTCAAACGATATGCTCGGGGTCACCAAGTCTCAAACGACATGGGGTGGTTGTGTTCGACTTACAGCGCGCACCGTCGCTCCTTTCTGTCGGATAGAAGTCAGTCTAAATCGCCAGGGAGGTAGAAAACATCAAGAAGGCATGAAGTTTAGAATATTTATACTCATTATATGTCAGGGACTCGAACAGGTAATACTGTGCTCCACAAGGCCAAGGGCAAAGAGATTGAGAGGGAATGGAAGGGGCCAGACCTTCGTACCAGCCAGGGCCAGCTCGGTAGGATCGTAGTCGGCAGAGATGATATCGAGAACCGATCGCAGTTCAGTCCCATTTGAGAGGTATTAGCCTGCTGTCGTCACGTCACGGGTAAAAGGATGTTGCGTGACGGAACTGGAGCCGAACATTCCAATAGGCCCGCAGTAACGCGATGCCCAGCCAAGAAACAGTACGAAGGTCGCACCGATCCGCTCGCCACACAACCCGTGGGCAATGACCTTCTGACACTATCCGCCACTCCAAACGGCGAAGACCTCTCTATTTGTTGCGAGCTTCCCGAATCACCGGGCCTTGGATTCGAGTGTCGCGCTGCAGAACGGCTTGCGATTGATTTCTTTTATTTCGGAACTTCTCCTGCGCAGCGTTCAGGTCATCGTGGCGACGAGGGATTGGAGCAGATCTGGACGGCCAAAGAAGAACACCGTCTACACGATCAGCAACGACGCATGCTCCTCGGATTAATTCCTCACGCAACACCCCCGTGGGGACCGCGCACCTTTTGTTTCTCATTGTCCGCGCTTCAGTGAACGCACATGCATCAAGTACCTCGGTGAAGTGGATAATAGCGTAGGCTCGCCGTCCTGTAAAGTGGACTAACAGAGGTACGAACACCGGGTTGGCGGATCCCCCGATTGGCATGCTATACATCCAGTCAGATACGCGCTAGGACATAGACCGCACGACCTCGACTTACCGACCGAACAAAGAGTTGGTAGAACCGCCCCATTTCGAGCTGGGAAGCAATTGAAGGCCCGAGAGTATGGTTTATACCATCTCGTCATGTCCGTATTCTATGTCCGATCACGGATTGCCCAAGCGTCATAACGGATAGTCAGCAGGCCTTCCGGAGTTCGATGATGAACGCAGGAACGTTGGCGATCGCGAGCGCGCGCGCTGGAAAGGTAAGCTATGTCCTCGTCGACGTGGCTTGGCCCGCTGTGGCTTGATTGACATGATGATCAGCCCCGACCGTGACGGCTCGCGTGAGATCGTCACGGTCCACGTGGAAGCTCTGTTGGTGTCATGGCGCGTTCCTTGACTTTTTACTCACACTCTCCAGCTTTATCTCCACTGTCTGCGGGCTGCGGCCAGGGGTCGGAGCTTTGTCCCACGTGCTCCGCTCACTACGCCCGCTCATGTAAACCTTTGCAAATGCCACCGCTTTGCCTCCGTGTCCGACACGAATGCGCTCGAGCCACAGCAAGTAAAGCCACTTGATGGCCGGGGACTTGGGGGCCCCAACAATTTGAAAATTGGCCGATATCGTCCCATGTGGCTTTGTTTGCTAACCAACACGTCTGGGCTTGCTGAGCGCGCGGCGTTAGTCGTTCAAGAAAGTGGCCGAGAAGAGATTGGGTTCTGTGCAGTGCAAGTGAACTCCCAACAACAAACAACCTACAACAACACCCAATGGTACGCAATTACTCCATGTGACGAAAACAACATCCATGTAGTCGTACATCATTGAAGGTACTATCAATCACATTGTTGCCTGCCATAGAAACTAGATACACTCACCCCTACCTATTAGAGGAGTAGTCTCGGAACCTTTTCCTGGACTCCTAGTTACCACACGCGGAGCTGTGTGCAACGTGCCAACGAGGTCCCCGACATTCGCCGTACGTGCTAGTGATCGCCACAACTGCCACTGATGGGCCGGATCAACGCACCTATCAGCGCATTATAGCGCAAGCGACCCAGGAACCTTCAGGGTGAAGTAAGTTCCTGTATACGCTAGCAAGCATTCGAGGCCAGCAAGGCTGTAGCACAATAGAGAAGTGTATGTAAATGCACACTGGAAGGCTGGAGTTGTCAGGTCTGCATGTGCTCACGGTTACCGCCAGCTCGGCTAGTTTGGTAGAATCAGGACATGAACACCGTACGCTGCCGGGGCTAGGAGGTGGCGTTAGTAGCGTGCTCGAGAACTGCGAAGAAGAATGTCGCAACTCGGAATGATGCACCGTTACGGCGACCCAAGAACTCGGAATACCGGTACTGGCACTGCCAAGCATCAACAATGCCAACTGCCAAGATGCGCTGGATTTTCGCTTGGGCACGCAGCACTACGAGCCCGTCTGAATAGCGCACGTACGACGTTGGGTGGTATTGCGAACGTTAACAAGCCTGGGGGTGATCCGGTGGGTGTGATCCAGTGGCTCGACTTCGAGGCGCGATCCGACAACGTTGACGAGCAAGTCGCTTCAATGCGGCCAACTTCCGCAAATAGTACCGTAAGTTCAAGTTGCTTATCCAACTTGTCACTGAGTTCAACTGCTTACACCTATGTTACCAATGCTTTTGATGAGCATTCCCAGCTTGAAATTGTCGGACAAGTACTTGATATGTTATGTAGCGAGCGAGTTGACTGGTCCGGCTTTCCCCTCGGATACCGAGATCAGTCGTCACGCGTCACGATCGGACATTCCCCAACAGTTTTTCAAATCTTATCGGGAGCTAACAGAATCTTGGAATGATGTCAGTCAACAAATAGAGAAAACGTTGACTTCACATCGTGCAACTCCGGCTGGGTCTGTTCTCTGACAATCTCAACCGCTCACCAGCGCTGTGGGTAGACATCACGTTTCAGATCGTCCAGAAACGGTTTCAGGTTGATCTGCTTTAATGGCGTTGGATACCGTAGGAAAAATCAATCGAAGTTGGTCCCCCAACTCAATTGCGCATCGTGCACTCTTCTGTACAGCGTTTCTTTGTGCCTGGGATTGGTCTCTTACCACAAGCTCGTCCCGGTCTGCCTATCACATTTCATCGTTGTACTGTTGTGCGTTCTTACTTTGCCCATCTTCCGAGCTCTCCGGGCACTCTGCACCGCCAACGAGTGTTCGCCCGTTGTCTGTAACTTGTCACAATTGATGCAGAAGATGATCGGTCCGCAAGTCATAGTTTGTATAATCGCCCTTGCATTTGTCATCACTGTCAGGTTTGATTTGCGCTGGATTCTTGGCGCTTCCGGATCTTTAAATGCCCGAGTCCCCGAGGAGTACGCTGTCTACGGACGCGAGTAGCCATCTCCGGGCAACGGAACGGTAGGTGCCTTGTCATCGTTCCCTCGGCAGTTGGATCCGAATCATTCCAAGGCTTTTCCGCGCACTTTGATGTGCCTCCCCACATCAACGACATATCCGAGACCTCCAAGGGACATGATCGTCAACGTCGACAATCAATTCCCTGGCCACTGGACGTCATTTGCATTGGCGGGCGAATCGACGGCCGTTGTCGTGGATGCGAAGCGTCGATCACCCCCCAACGTTACATTCGGATTGATGGCTCCAATCGGGACTTCCCTCTCAAACAGCCTTTGTTATCGTTGAATCACCTTCATGATATGTACGGCGTTTGCGTGGCTTTGAGTTGGTATAAAGTACCCATGTATCCCTTAATACATACAGTGCCAATACAATCGCCGGCTTCCAAGCCCCAGGATCATTTCAAACTATGCTCCTCGCCGCTCGGATCTCATTTCCCATTTCCCAAAAAGCCTGGGATTGTCAACAATTAGGCGGCGAATTCAAACGAGTTTGGAAAGAGAAAGAAGAGACAAGTGTCGACTCAAGCCCACGTTTCGCTAGATACATACTGCGAAGTCTGCCGTCCTGATCGGTTACTTAAATCACGCGAGCGATAGTTTTCCGTTTGTTGGAGGACCTAAGACGGCTCTTTTGTTCATCCGAGTCGTGTTGTCATGTACGAGCGAATCGAGACTAGTCCACCTCTGAGCTCGGGCGCTTCCGGATACAGCAAGTGATTCACACCTAAGTTATTAGTCTAGTCTATCTCTTGTTTGGGACCCCATGACCGTGTCACAACGGGAAAGTGACACCGTGTCAAGCCAAGGATATATCGTCAGGTTCCTGAACGGTTCGTTACTGCGGCAGTATTTGTCTTCACATTTGCTAGACAGAAAAATGCGATGGACCTCAGTACCAGCTCGAGGCTGACGAGTGTTACTCCAGGTTACTTCAAGTCCTGCCACCTCCACCTCTGGCCGAGGCTCGGCCTCTGCTTGAAAGCCGGTTCAGGAGGTTGGCCACGGGCACTATGGCGACGCAAGGGCTAACGGGAAAACTGCACAGATTTCATGTCCATTTGTTGTTGTTAGGCTGTTTGTTTGTTGGGATCTGACTCAACTCCGAAGCACCAAGCCAAATCAGGGTGGACAGCTTCGTCGCTCCATCAGCAATACTTGTTAGAAATGGAAGCTCGCGTGTTAACCACCGGTAGGGTACTTACTGCAACGTTGCTGTGCCTCTTTCACTGTCGTGAACGGGGAGGACGTTCACGTCATGGATAAGTCGGCGTGGTACGACTTCCGTTGTTGCTCGTGGCGGTGAGGACAACCCTGATTGATATTGACATATTGCCAAGGTCTCGAGGGAGGGGCAGCTGCAGGTAAAAAGCTCCGTATTGACGCTCACTTTGGAATCGGACGGAAGGACGATGGAATCCGCCTCTTGATAAGTAATCCAAGGTACCTGGTTGTTGGTCGTGATCTGCCCATTCAGACGAAGGTGGAACTAAGTGGAGAGTCCCCACCAATTGGACTGCGACCGATGGCCGCATCATGGGGGCTTTAGGTGGCGACGCGTCGTGTTTCCAAGCGGAGAAAACGCCTCGAGGCAAGTCATTTTGACGTACGATTGACTTGTAGTAAGTATAGCAGTGTTGCGCATTCTTCTTAAGCGCGAGTGCTGACCAACGTCCTCGCTTCCGAAGGTTTTTCATGAAGCGGCCGCGTTGGTCTCTAGGACATCGCCAGTGACCCACTTACCCCAGTGAAAAATGTTGTACAGCACTAATATTGGAGAGAGTGCGCAGCATGTCCTCCAGCGACCTCAATCGAGCGATTACGGCCTATAAGTTGTCAGGGAACACGTAGATCAGACGAACAGCAAACCAATGTATAACATTCACAAAAGACAGCTGAGGAACGACTCCGTTCCGAGGTTCGGGATCACAGGTCACGCCGGCTACATATGTCATCACTCCGACGGAAGGAGTCTGCAAAAGTTGTGGCCCGAGTGAGCGCCCGAATCGAATTTGCGGGGGTATACGGATGATGCGCATTTTGAGAACGTGGCACCCCTTTCTCAGGGACGATCCGGCTCGTGACTTTTCGATGAGGCTGCATGCAGTAATAGCCAAAAATGCCTAATACTGGGTTAGAGATTCTCAGGCCAGCTTCTAGAACATCGCCCCGCGGCGACCATGCCTTGTTCATATTTCAGTGCAAGGATACCGTGCGTGCTGTCGACGTTCAGACGGGTGTCGAGGGGGGTATGGTAATTCACGACCGCATTATCCTAGCCCCACAGAAATTGCTTGTGGGCAAAAGAGAGGTAATTGTCTGTGGAGCGACACGATTCAATTGGGCCAAGTGCTCTGCAGCGAGGCGCAATGTGATAGCATTACGAGAGTGCTGTGAGACCCAATTGAAACGTGTCGCCGAGACGATGCAAAGGAGAGCGGTGGCGTTGGATGGAACTGCCTCAGAAAAAAACTCGTATGTAGGACCAAGAGGAAGGAGTTCGGCTGATCCGCAGTCTGGCAACGACAGAGGGGATTGGAAGCAATTGATCGGGTGTGGCACTGCTAGGCAGTGGGAAAAAGAATCCGAATATGGATAACGTTGTTATGTGCTGTTGCCGAACGGCGTGACGTCGGAGCTTATGTCGCGGTTAGACAAGAATTAATAAATATACCCACAAAAAATAAAGAAATAATAAATAAGTAGATCGGAAATAGCCGAGAAGATAGGCGGGATGGGGAGTTATGTACCCGCCGTGTCATGAGCCTTTCTCTTCCTAATTCCCTCCCTCGCATGGTCCTTTGAGTCCCTACCTTCTCCTTCCTCCTCCTTCCCGACGAGCCCTCGCCGCAACCAAGGATACCGCTTGTGGTACGTCCCCACACTCCCATCACCCTTCTCCGCTCACCCCCCTCCAGATCTCGCGACCCTTGCCGGCTTCTCCCCTCCCGCTACCAACTTCGAAGGACCAATCAGTAGTACGCTTGAGCTCGGCTCGCTGCTCTGATCATCTGCACTTTCTCCCCCTCCTCCTGCTACCTTCAGACAGCAAAAAGGGCCTCCGCTGAACTTCGTTCGCGTACCTTTTCTGTCTCGTGTAAAATTCTATTGTCCCCATTCTCTAATCTCTCCCCGCGCATCGACTGTTATCATCTTTGTACATCGTCTGTAGATTCAGATTCACCCATGGCCATCCCGCTTCCGGTCGTCCCTGCTTCTTCCGAAGCTCACTCTCCATCTTCTGATGATGGTTCTGCATCCCCGCAAACCCCGGTTTCTCCTCCAATCGTCCAGTCCATGTCGCTTCCCCAGTCATCCGAGGCGCAAAGCGCCTCACAGCCTCAGTCGCCCTCAGGCACAGCCTCCGCTCAACCAAAGAGGAAACCTAGCCGTCGCGCCAACACTGCCGAGCGACGTGCAACCCACAACGCAGTCGAGAGGCAGCGTAGAGAAACCTTGAATGGCAGATTCTTGGCAAGTTCCTTTCTTGATCTCAATCCCCTCATCAATCAACTCGCATTTTTAGGACCTCGCCGCTTTACTCCCAAATCTCTCTCAGATCCGCAGGCCGTCCAAGTCTGCCATCGTCAACTCTTCTATCGCCCATATCCACGCTTCCTGTCGTCACCGCCTTCTCGCCTCGCGTGAACTACGTATACTTAAACTGGAGTCTGATGCACTTCGTCGGGAACTCAACGAATGGCGCGACCGGGCCGGTCTGCCTCGTGTCGACGAGCCTGTCAGGGGAGACGGCTTTACAATGGTGCTGAGTGGGGAGGTTGAAGTTCTTGCAACCGCCATCGGAGAAGAGGAAGGCGAGGGCCATCAGTTCGACGGTTTCGAAGAAGGGGATGAAGAGCTTTCTGGTCCGATGCCAACAATCATGGATGACGGTGAGGATGTCATGGCTGCCGATGCGCGTATCAACGGCGGCGTTTTCGCACACAACATCACTGCAGGCAGTATGAACTCCGTTGACATGAAGATGCCCCACATGGTTCCCCGAGCTCAGCCCGCCTCCCATGGTGGTCCAATGATCGCTCAGATGCCGCCGTCTGTCTCTTTCGAGAACCCGTCAATGCCCGCCCTCTACGAACCCCAGGTCTCTTCACACTTTTCGGGTGCCTCCCATATCGGCATTCCCACTCCCGAGGCTGATAAGTCCTCTGCCTGGGCAGCGAACATGTATTCTGGGTACAACGCCCAACTCCCACTCCAAGCTCAACGTATGATCACCCCACCGATCAGTGGCCACTCTATGAGCCACTCGCCATCCTCCGCCTCGGCTACAGGTTTTCCTGACTACGTTTATCTTGCCAACCTCAAGCGACAGCAATTGTTGGCGATGCAACACGGTACCATGGCGTACGCAGTCGATAGCGATGATGCATCATCCGTTGGATCAAGCCAGAGCGGGCGAGAGAGGAGCGGAAGTGCCTCTGGCGGAAGTGGATTCGGTTCCCCAACCCATGGAGCTACGTCGGGTAGTTACGAACTGTCAAACGCAATATCCGACTTCACGCTGGGGAGAAGGGTCGGCAGCGCTGGTCTCCAAGTAAACAGCGCAGTGCCCACGTGGAGTGGAAGCATTGAAGAGGGGATGAATACGATGGTTATGAAACAAGCTATGAACTCTCCGATGCACATGGTTGCCAACAATGGTGGATACGGCTTGATGATGTGAAGGGGGTTCGTCGTGCGTTCTACCGTGTCTTTTGGCGCTCCTTTCTCGATGGCCCTCGTGTTGCACACACACATCTACTAGCTCTTTGCCACTTCGGCGTTTGGACTCTGGTGTCGGGGTCTGTGTCCCCTATTCCCTTCTGTTGGTTGCTCTCTTGTCCTATGACGTGCCTCGTTTCGATGTGGTACAGTACCCCCTCTTGTTCCCGTTTAGCTGTCGACGGTTATAAAATCCAACTCCCCTTACCCAGGTCGTTGTCGTCGTTTGTCGTTCCCTCCGCCTAATTACCATCGCGCATTGTTGTATCAACACTCGTTCGCCTCGTCACTTTTTTTATTCTCTGCGCGTTGAGCTGGTTCCATGCCAAAAACCAAAGGGAAAACGCATCCACACGCGACCTCGTCACTCCTTTTAATTCCATTCTATCCTATTTACCTCTCCCCCCGGATTTCTCTCCCCCGACTAATGCATACCTGCGGACTTTATGCTCGTCGTTTCCCATAATTGTCATCGTGCGGACTTTGGACTGGACATTCTTTTCTCAATGTAGCCGTTCCTGACTGAAAAAAAGAGAGATAGTTAATTATGCATACGAAGTAATACATATATATCTATTGGCATTTTTTGGGGACCTCGACGGTGACCTTGGCGTGCCACATGATCTTTTGGTGATGATGAGCGCCCTAGTCAGGGGCCATTTTGGGGGCGGCGACGAGAGCTTGAGCTCGGCCCCGTTGTGATGTGCCACTGTGCATCCAGACTGCATGATGACCAGACATTCGTCGCAGATGCACACGCGCTCGTCCATCCGTCTACGATATCACGACAACGCAACTGATCGACGGACAAATCCATCCTCCGACCGTCGGTCCGTCCGAGTCAAACGATGCGCTTCCGAGGGGGACACCGGATGACACGTCGGTGTGCGCGTATTTTTTGATCTTCGATCTTCGAGTCGATCACGACGGTACCCGGCGGACAACATGAACACCGACACTGGCACGTCGGCGTTGGCATCACTCCGTGCGATGCAAAATATCCACAGTATGACGTTGGTGCCGCTTCGCCCCCGCGTATCCGTAATCTCCCAAACCGTTCGGGAATACGCACTGCGTGTCGACATCTCGCCCGTCCGAGAATGTGGTATAGACATACTCACACCCACCATCTGAAGAAGCTTGCACTCGGTATGGGAGGGTACGTGAGAACGCGACTGTGCTGGGATTTTGGGGGTACAATTCATGGGGTCGCCGTTCATTTCCGTGGGGTGGCGCCGGCGTACTGCGCACGGAGCGAGCACAATCACAGGCCAGAGTTCTTTCAGGAAAAGACGTCTCGTAACAAGGTCATATGTGCTTACCTTGAGTTTCCACTAAAGATCCCCCCCGCCATGCCCCAAAGAGCTACGAGTGATGGCGTATGGAACATTCGGGAGCGAAAAGCACCGCCGTCAGTGGTTTTCTTTTCTCCTCCTCCGGGGGGGAGGTGGTTGGCGTAGGGCCAACCTGCTAGGATTGGTGAAACCAGGAAGAGGACGCGCGCGACGTGCGTTGATTGATTCGATGTGATATATATGTCAGGCACGGAGAGCGCGATGGTGACCCCTTGTGTCTTTGCCAAAAGCCCAGAGATGGAACAAACGAGAAGCAGTGGAGACAGGCCTAGGAAGTGAAAATGTCTAGATCCCTCGCCGTCGATATGCTAATCGACACAATCAAGATGGTACCGACGGCTTGGAGGTAAAAGGAAAAAGGCACCGTGGAGTCACCTGGAAGGAATGAAGAAAAGTCGTGATTCGTGACTCGTTGTCAGTTTGATGGGTTCGCAGGTTCTGTGCCTCAAAGTCATGGCGATACATGCGTGCGATGGTTGGGGTGTGGGTCCAAGTATGTGAATGTAACCGAGTCGGACTGTTTCTTCCTGTCAGCCGAACAAAAGTGCGTTTCCAAGTTCTTGGTAGTCCTTCCAACCGGCTGAAAGTTTGACAATCAGAGAACCTGGAAAAATAGAGAAGGACACACGGAGAGCCTACATCCCTTGTCACTACGAGGGCGGACCTTGAGTTGCTGCATAGAGCATAGGTGATGGCGATTTCCGGCGGACGCGTATCAGCTGATTGCGCCTTCCGATTGGGTGTTGATGCGGCGACGAGAAAGGGGTTCATAATGTAAAATTTCCTGAACTCTACTATGCTCTGTAAGGTTTATTGCGATAGAATGCTCTTGATGTGTTCCTGTGGTGCATTTTTTCTCTCGCTACGGTCGTAGTATATCGTTGAGAGTACCGCTCCGGTCGAGATTAGGGTGCAATCGGGACATTACGGCTTGCCAACTTGTTCAAATCCTGCCACGATCACCCAACCTGCCCGTCTTGGCTTTCATCGCCCTGCAAGACGAACGATGCCCACAGAACTTCCCAAAGACACCCCACGCCGAATAGCCGTCCTCATCTCCGGTTCAGGTATGCAAACCCCACTCCCGATCCCTCCATCCTTACCCCACGACAGGGTCGAACCTCCAAGCTCTCATCGATGCCTGCAACACCCCGCGTCTCCCACACGCACACATCGTCCTCGTCCTCTCTAACCGCAAAGCCGCATACGGACTCGACCGCGCAGCCACCGCTAACCCCCCGATCCCGACGGCCTACCTCGGCCTCCCTCCGTTCTTACGCGACCACCCGGGTGCGACGCGCGCCGACTACGATCTTGCGGTGGCGAGAGAGGTGATCGAGGTACGTCCGGACATCGTCGTCCTCGCTGGGTGGATGCACATCGTCAGCGAGGGGTTCCTGGAGGTGATGCGTGGTACGCGGGGGGTGCCACGAGCGAGGACCGAGGGTGACGGGCCCGAGGAAGGCGAGCTGCGTGTCGGTCGGGAGATTCCGGTGATCAATCTCCATCCTGCGTTGCCTGGCCAGTTCGACGGCGCCAACGCGATGGAGCGCGGGTTCGAGGCGTTCCAGCGGGGAGAGGTAGACAAGCTCGGCGTCATGGTCCATCGTGTCGTTGCAGAGGTCGATCGTGGCGCTCCAGTCATCGTGAGAGAGGTTGAGGTGCACAAGGGGGAGGACTTGAAGAACGACTATGAACCGAGGATGCACCAAACAGAGTGGGAAGTCATCGTCGAAGCGACAAAGTTGGTGCTGGACGAGGTCCGGCCGTTCAACGAACCGTGAATGTGGCGCATGGGCTCTTGTGGGTCCGCATCCTGCGGACGAACACGAACATGATGCGTGCACCAGGTGTGTTTCATTACGTTTGCGTGCAAAAATTGTAAACTAATTGTATATGTACTACGTACCAGCGCCCGTAAGATATTGCTATAGTTACTATCGTAATGAAGAGGATGATATGTTGTACCAAGATACACACACACACACACACATAGGTCGATGTACTCTAGAACGGGAAACGCAACGGATCAGTGTTGTGCTCATTGCTCGTCCGCGGAGGGAACAGTTCACTGCACGACGTCAACGGGGTTAGTGAACCGCACAACACCACCGTCAAAGGACAACAACGTGCCTTAATGGTCTATCATGAACGGATCTCGTCGAACATGGCGCACGGCGGTGATGGGGTGGAGGTGCCAACGCAGTGGGATAACGGCTTGGAACACAGAGACGGCGACTCTCCTCGGGATGCGGCCCTTCCTCCTCGGGCCAAAACCTATCCAGAATTTTAGCGCCTATTGAGGGCTGGCGACGGGCACGAGGCAGCATCGCGTCAACAACTCCTCCACACTCGGCGTCAAGACGACTCACTGTGGTGTACAAACGCGCCTCAGATGGCGAATCGATGACTACGTCGGGCATGGATAGGGGATCTGCCAATTCCGACGCTGGCGTACAGCCGGCCGAGGCCGAGGTTTCGGAGGAAGACGAGGAGGAACGAGAGAAGATTGTCGTCGAATGGCGTTTTAAGGTGAGTGCGAACGGGGGGGAGGACCTCTTTTTAGCGAGGGAGCGCATTGTGAGAGGGAGCCTCAGCAGAGAGGACGAGCTGATGAGGGCCTTTAAGTCGTGTTGAAACGTCACGAGGCCGGCGTGTGTGATAAGTGGAACTGATGACGAAGGCATGCCGTTGTCAAGTGGTTTAAGAGAGGTAATGTGTGTGTCGTCTGGGCGCGCTCTCAAGCGAGTCTTATACTCGGTGGAGGTGGTCCAAGCCATGTTATCAAGGTCGTTGCACAGAATGTGTGGTTGTGAAAGTGGCAGACCAGGGGAAGCCTTTTGTGCCAAAGTGGCGAGTGGATAGGTGGCGCTGAATGCGAATGGAACTCAATGGGCTGACTACGGATCGATATGGTAACGTGTCCCAACAATGAGGAATCTAGGCAGCTCGAAGAAGTGTGATAGAGGACCGTACCAGGGCCCTGTTGCAATTTCCGAAACAACGCGGCGACCAGCGCTTCTGTTTCATGTACAGCATTTACCGACGGCCTGCTGCGAGCGATCTACCTGTGAGATTCGTCCATTAAGAGATCCGGTGTGGTCGCTCACCGGGTGGAGACAGTCCGCTCTTAAGCATCCAGAAGGCCTGCCATGTTTTGGAACCACCGGACGAGGGCGGCAACTTTGCGTACAACGGCATCGCTCTGACCCAGGCGAAGGTCGGGTCGGAAGCTATTGTCATCAAGTGTATAGGGCATTGTCCGATAACAAATCTCAGTGGCCGGTTTGTTATATGGGGATGCGGTTAATGTGATGGTAGAGCCGGCTTCCCATGTCGCCACGAGGTCTGCCAAACATACATGAGATTGTGATTAGAAGGGGATGGAACAACGTGCTCTCGAAATACAGGATGTCGCCTCGCTTTAGCCCTGGAGAGGGTCCAAGCCCCCCCCAAGCATCTGCGGTTTCTCTCCAAGCGGTCAATTTACACGCCGAGCCTTGGTCGTCGCCAAGGATAAGCTTGAGAATGGATACTTGCTGGCCAACATTTGCACCTTTCTTGACACGGACAGTGTCGGGTCCTTGAACCTCGAGAGCAGCAAGAAGCATGTTCACTTTGCGAGATCCCTCATCCGATTTTGCGGCGATACAGAGGGAGGACAGGGGGGTAAGGTTGTGCAGGCTGAATTGAAAACTCGGAAAACGAGCAATGGAGGATGCATTGGAGTGCTCAAAGGAGGTACCGGTCTCCTGCGTCTCGTAGGTTCCCCGAGGGAGTGATCCGGAGGGTCGGAGGAAGGAGGGTGCTCCGGTGATGTTTGCGGCGGATGTGAGGGGCCAAGTGACGAAGGTTGTTCCGTCTACGCCGTATCAAGTTTTGATCGCGGATCCGCGCGCCGGTGAGAAAAAAGTACATACCAGGACGGTAGTCAGCGTCATCGCCGTGCAGTGAAGCGTCTGGTTCTTGTTCTTGTTCTTGCGAGTCAAAAATGACGTTTCGGTAGAGAAGGGAGATGCGACGACTCGCTGCGTCGAGCGTCGCAGGTGGATAAAGAACGGAGGCGGATGATTCCTGGATTGTTTGCCATACGAAAGCGTTCGGATCCGAGTCCAATTCTGCGACAGACGGCGCACCGAGAAACACACGACAGCGAACCATTCACGCTCATTGGTGGCAGTGCTCCGGACATATCACGACCACGTGACTACAACACCTACCAATACGCGTGACATGTTCGACAAGCCATTTCCATCTCGTCCATCTCTCCTACGTTCATAGCACAGCGCGACCGTCGTCATGTCTACGCTTCTCGAGCTCTATGAACCGCTCGACATCATTGGCAATGGCTCCTTTGGAATCATTAGAAAAGTCCGAAGAAAGTCGGATGGCCTGGTCAGTCAACCCTCTCTGCTACCACCCTCTCTCACCATGCCACTACGTTAGATATTCGCTAGAAAAGAACTCAACTTTGAGCGCATGAGCGACCGTGACAGGAAGCAAATCGTCGCCGAAGTGTGCGTTCGCCGTGTTGTTCGTTTCCCCCTCCTCATTCCTCGCCTGCAGAAATATCCTCAAAGATTTGGACCACGAACACATCGTACGATATCACGACCGTCACGTCGACAGAGACGCTGGCATCCTCTATATCCTCATGGAGTACTGCGGCGGCGGCGACCTCTCAGGCATCATCAAACAAGCACAAAAACACAATAGAACAGTGCCCGAAGATACCATCTGGAACTATTTCATGCAAATATTACTCGCTTTGCAACACTGTCACCACCCACCCAACCTTGATTCCGATGGCAAGGAAAGACGACCGCAAATTTTGCATCGCGACCTAAAACCGGACAATGGTGAGTCTCTCTTCCCACTTCACCACCACGCTCACGTTTCTTAGTCTTTCTCGACGACAACAACAACGTCAAGCTTGGCGACTTTGGTTTGTCAAAAGCACTCCCACAAGCGAGTTTTGCCAACACTTATGTCGGGGTACGTCGCATAACCTCGTCCCTGAAATCTGACATGGACCTTTGTTTATCAGACACCCTACTATATGTCCCCTGAACTGATGCAAGAGAAAGCTTACGACTCAAAATCAGACATATGGTCTCTCGGATGTCTCATATACGAACTTTGCGCTCTAAAGCCCCCGTTTCACGAGGCAAAAACGCATGCTGAATTGAGTATATTTATACGGCATGTCCTTTACACGTGCGAACCCCGTATCCTACTAATCGAGCGCTAGAAATGGTCGGATACCACCTTTACCGAGAGGGTACAGCCAAACGTTGTCAAGCACCATCAAAGCAATGCTGAATCTTAACGTGAGTTTCTGTCAGGCCGTGGCTCGCATCCATCGTTTGACATTGTCTGGCCTCGCCAGCCCGCAATGAGACCTTCAGCTGCACAGCTACTCCAACATGAACGGGTAGCCCTGATCACCAAAGTTATCGAAGCAGAGAAAATGTCCGTCTCACCAGCTTTCTCCCCCATTCCATACTAACGCTATCCCGTGCACACAGGCTGTCCACAGTGAAAACGCACAAGTCTGCCGTAATCGCAAGGGAGCGCGAGATCTCCGCTAGGGAAACGGCACTCGCCGAACGAGAAGCAAAGCTCACCGCCTTGGTGGCTGAGAAGGATACGGAGATCCTTCGCTTGCATAACCTCGTCTCGTCAGCCCAGTCACAGCTTGACGCACGAATACGGGAAGCGATAGGCAAGCGTGAAGAAGATCTGCGGGTGGCGATAAGAAAGCGCGAGGAGGAGGTCGCTGCTGCCATGGTGAGACGCGAGGAGGAAATTCTGTCTGCAGTCCGGCAACGCGAGCAAGAGATATTCGATGCATGGCGTATCCGAGAGGAACAAATCAAGACGCAGGCGGAGGAAACGATCGAGGAGAGAATGCAATGGATAGCTGCTCGGGAGGCCGATCTTGAGGCGGAGCAAAGCAGGCTAGATGAAGTGCAAAAGGACTTGGAGTCGAAACTGGCAGCGCTGTCTTCCCATGAAGTCAAGGGCCGGAAGGAAAAATCCCCTCTCGAAGAAGTCAAGAATCTCCTCGCGCCGCTGGTCCAAATGACGGAGGAACGTAGCCACGTTCGCGATAAGCGTATCGTCAACACCTATGCGAACATGGCGACCCCCGTCGGCCGTAACGTTGCGCGGCCTGTGCAAGACCATATGCCCTCCGCCATGAAAGGCGTTGTTCTCACACAAACTGGTCAGCCGCTCGCGACGCCTACCCCAGCCGAACTCGCGAACCTCTTTGTGAATTCACCCAAGGTCGGGCTTGACTTTGCAAAAATTTTCGATTTCGAATCTGGTACGGAAGACGAAGACGGAGACGACTCTGAAGGAGAAGCGATGCCCCCGTCACCTACAGTCCGAGAACGCCCATTGTCAGAGGTTTCAAGTCAATCCTCGGGGTCGACCGATTCGGGATCAGCCCCTCCGGTGCCAATCACGCGGCTCCGCAAACCGTCCTTGCGTGGTTCATTACAACGACCCTCCATGCGCAGAGCTGGCACACTCCCGGCTTCTGCCTCGGACCCCACCGGACTCACCTCGTCCTCTCGTGTGCGCACATCCAAATTCTCCAAGACGAAATCGGCAGGGGAGGCGACCATCGCGTCTTCGACCAAGCCTCCCGCCCCCGTCCAACCCGCCGAGTACGATCTCTCGGACGAGGAGAACTTGCCAAGTCCATTCCTTCGGCGCACGGAGCGCGAACGAGCAGCACATCCGAGTAGTGGGGCGTTCAAGTCGAAACGGCCGAGTACAGGAAATTTGTTGAGGGCTGTGGCGGCTGCGAATTCAGCGGCTGCAGCTGCGGGAGGAAAGCCTGGGAGTGGCGTCGTCAAGGCGTTGGGGTCCAAGATGTCGCCGTCTCTGGCGAACCAGAGGCCATCATCGGCGAACGGGCGAAAAGTGCTGTCGCGGTCATGAAACGAAACATGTCGCTGGATACATCGGTTCTATTTGTGTTTCTTTCGTCCTCGTGGGTGTGAACGTTGCGTTGGTGTTTCCAATCCGCTTGTGTTTTCTTGACATTTATATGGTATATGATGTATGAGGTAGCCCTAGGGTTTACATTCAGCTTATCGATCATGACAGGCGTCGTGTTTCGCCTCTTAGTGGCACCATGCTACTCGGAACACAATGCTCCTGCCAATAGCCAGGCCACAGCTTGAAATCAGTCGTGCAGTGTCACCGCATTAGAGTCACCGAGGCTTTGAGCAATTAATACTAATCCACTGTGCACAGAATTTATCATGATATGCTTGGCCCTCCAACCGCACACCGATGGACTCTGCTTCAACTTGAAGCGAACGATTTCCCCGTTCGACCCTGGCATGCTGTGTGCGCATATGCCTTTTCCGGTCTAGCACTTACCATACAGGCTGCGAGGCTATTCGTGCCATCATCATATCCACGAGCTCGAACTGCGTTAACGCTCGGCTAGTGCAGCCAGCTTAGCCTTGGTGGAAAATCGTCAAACGATACGCACGTTGTAATACTGCCACGATGCAGTGAGTACATAACTCCAGACATATTTATTCGTACGGTAATCAATCTTTTACTCAGCATCTTCCGACTCTCTCGCAGGTCTCCGCGCCATTGCCATAGCATATAAGGTGCAGAGGCACGACGAAGTTTATTCACTTTTTTCGTTTTTCATTTCATTCTTTTTCTTGGACACTTTGTTGATCAGGGTGTTTCTTCCTTTTTTCGTTAGCCTCAGTCTCTTGGTACAGGTACGTTCCGTCGATCTTTGTTCTTGATCCCGACTCGTTGTATTGATTGGCATTTTCTTCCGTGACAAGCCACTATGCGTCGTCGTGCCCAAAGTCAACGCCGGTCTGACGACCCGAGAAGCATTTTTATCCAGACGAACGTCCAAGTTCCCACGGGCGTATACCTAAAGAGCCCCATCCCAGTATTCTTCCCGCCTGACCAGTCCATCACGTCTCTTAATTACAGTGATGCTACGCTGCATGCTCCGAGAACTCGGGATACCGAAAAGGAGTCGAAATTGATTGTGGAGGAGTACACCGAACGCGTGAACGAGCCATCGATAGACGAGCCTCCAGATGGGGGACTCAAGGCGTGGAGCGTCATATTTGGGTGAGCGGGTTTCAGTGTACTGCACAGGATCGGGTATTTAAAGCGGCGATCGGCAGGTCTGCCTTAACGATGTGTGCAACGTGGGTAGTGATTTGATCTTGCATACGTTATCCACGTCTGATTTTTTTCCCTGGATTTGAACAGGATGGGATATCTCAACGCATGGGGGGTATGTGTTTCTGTATCCTGACGTTGGCAAATCCGTTGACGCACAACTAGTTCTTTCAAGCATACCACGAGGGTGTGATGCTTCCTGATCACCAAGCGTCAGATATGTATGCCTTCGTGTCGCCGTCTGCTCGTTTCTTGTCGCTGACAAAGTTGGTTAGCGCATGGATTGGCTCAGTACAGGTTAGTTCCCTTTTTCCCTGACGAGGAATGTTGCTGACGACTAGATTCGATTCGATCTCTATGATTCACGTCCTTTGCGTGGCCACTGCACCACCGCTAGTTTGCTCTCATATTTTTGCCAGGAGTCGTCAGCGGACGTCTATTCGATATGGGATATTTCAAAATACCGTTCTTTTCCGCCAGTTGTCTCTTAATATTGTGTACCTTCCTCACCGCAGAGTGTACGGAGTATTGGCAATTTTTCTTGGCACAGGGGTTGGGTACCGGGGTGAGTTTTGCTCTTCTGGTTTCGTGCGTTCACTCACATCGTAACGCCACGTTTTTCGTCGATAGCTTGCGTGTGGTGCATTGTTTGGACCTGCAATAGGGGTTGTACCACACTGGTTCTCGAAACGCAGATGTTTCGCACTGAGTCTCTCCACTTTGGGCACGTCGGTCGGCGGGGTCTTTTTCCCGATCGCAGCGCAGAATTTGCTTCCTAAGGTTGGGTATGTATTTCGCTTTTCTTCTTGACGAGTACCACATATCGTCGATTCGTTAGATTCAAGTGGACGTTAAGAATTCTGGGATTTATACTTATAGCATTACTTGGTCTAGCAAACCTTGTGAGTTCACCTCTCTGTTTACACTTCCTTCGAAACTCAATGAAATCGGTGTTGATAACGCAGATGATAGATAGACGACTCCCGGCCACGAAGGTAAAGGGTAGCCTGTTTAACTTGGCTGCTTTCAAGAATCGGGCATACACTATTTATTGTCTCTCGGCCATGACCGGCTTTTTGGGCTTGTACATTAGTGAGTCTGGTGTTTCGACCTCGACATTTTTCCATCGTTCTAGGTGCTAACACACATTGCACAGTGTTGACGTATATACCTGACAGCCTCGTTGGCGTCGGTATCCCGCAGAATCTCACATTTTACTTGATTGCAATCGCGAATGGCAGTTCTGCTCTCGGACGAATCACCGTGGGGCTATTAGCAGATCGAATAGGTACAGCCCTGCGGGCATGCGCGGCATTGATGGATTCTGTGACGTTAATATGTGTTGACAGGTGCTATCAATATCTTAGTTCCGTTTCTCATCATGGCTGCTGCCACAACGATTACGTGGCCTCACATTCTGTGCGAACCCGGGCTCATCGCACTCAGCGTGTTTTATGGGTGTGTAGAACTCCGCCACCTTTTCTTGTCGTCGATGCTGAATTTTCTTCTTTCGTTCTTTCGATAGAATAGCGTGTGGAGCCTATGACGCTATCTTCCCCGAGCCCGTCATGGCGATGGGCACTATGGATGACATGGGCCAACGTACGGGGCTACTTCTCAGTTTTGCGGCTTTGGGTGCGCTCGCCGGTCCGCCGATATCTGGGGCCATCGATCATGCGACGGATGGTTTCTTCGACGTAGGATGGTTTGCAGGTCAGTGGCCCGTGTCCCTTTGCTGTGCGGACATGTCTTTGACATGGATTAGGCACGTCCTTGCTGTGCTCAATGTGCTTGATGCTGGTTGCACGGTATCTTCATCTTGGAAAGTGGTCGGGAGTGTTCTGAAGTGATGATCGTGATAGTTTGGTAAACCTTACTGTTGTTATTATTATTATGGGCAATGTATATATCTATTCAATGTGGACAATGTACTACCTCATAGCTTGGGAGATGAATGCATGGACTATTTCCAGTGATCTCTGAAAGTGTGCACTCATCTGATATTCCCATGCCATTATGGGCCACTTTTCACCATCCCTAGGGATGATTGGAACCCTACACCTAACCATATATGTTCCAAATTGGGATGCTGGGGTTACAAATAAGGGAACCCCCTATTTATGTTATCCTGAAATATTACATATACTATGTATGTTACTATACCTTATATGTACTACTTGGTTTGCCACAGCTGTCATAGGTGGCAATGATGCCTGTACTGCACAAGAGTTGAAAATGTTACATGATTTAATATTTTTTTTATAAATGAATTTGAGTTAAAGGTGGTTAGATCCTTGGACAGTAGTGTTGGAAAGTAATATAATGTGTATGTATATGTATGAACAGAGTGTTATGGTTTTATTGCTGCATCAGTCTGTTTTTTTATTCTTTTTTTCTTATCATGACCCTGACCCTGGTTGGGAGTACTATCTACTGATTGTATTGCTGAACTGACAGCACCTTTGCCTTATTTTCTGATCTTACACCATTCCTTCTGCTCCTATCAGAAGAGGTCTTTAGTATTATCCCTGGATTTTCCCTATGTTTTCATGGACAGCTTAACTCCTCAGCTGTCTCTTTTATGACAGTTTTGTTTTCCTGCTTTACCACACTGCCTATAGTAGTATGACTTATTTTGCAGTTCTTTCATGTGATTCCTTTGCATTTTCTTGCTTACTGTTATGGTTACATATATTATTGTGTGCATCTATGTTCCTTTTTTCTTTCTCCTATTCTAATTCTGAGCCTGGCTGGAAACACTACCTTTTTGTTGTATTGCTGAACTAGCAGCATCTCTACTTCACCCATTGACCCCAAACTGCTCCTTCCACTTCCATTGGTAGGGATATCTGGTATTGTTTTCTGTAATTCTTTACACTTCTATTAGATAGCTTATCTATTTGGCTGCCTCTCTTATGACAGCCTCATTTTCCCCTTATGTTATGTAAAGTATAGACAAGGTGATTTGGAACAATGAGGATAGTCATCATTCAATCCAGGGATTGAAGGTGAGCAAAGGGCATACATGAAGGGAGTGGCCTTAGTACAGACAAAGTAACTCAGTAGTGTGCAGAGACTGATAGAGATCCAAGGGGTTGGTTCAAGATACTACACTTGTATTGTGATTAAGAATAAAGATTAGTACATGTGTAGCCAGTACTATGCTAACTAGAGGTATAAGTGAACAAGTATGAAAGTTAGTGGGAATCTCAAAAAGAAGTTAGCAGGTGGAAAAAAGTATAGTACTAGTGATACAAGAGCTGCAAAAAGAAGCGGGAGATGAGTTAGTATTATAAGGTAATGACAAAGTCAAAAGGACAAAGTAACAATGAAGAGATATATACTCAGAGGAAAATAGAGGATGTGGAGGGATCTATGCAAGTGTGAAAGACAGGTAGTGCACCAGGAATATGGAAAGAATAGGAGGCAGCATGAAAAAGGAGGAAAATTGTAACACTTTACTTCTCATGTTACTTAGCAATATCAGTCATTTGTAGTTGTTCCATTCAATTCCTTCACATTCTACTGCTTACATACTATTTGAGTATTTATACCATTGCTATACACTATGTACAGTATTCTTGATTTGCACAATACTAGTGTATCACCTTAAACCAATCCCTTTGGACTTCTATAAGCCTTTGTGCACTTTGAGTTGCTCTGTCTGTGCCAAGGCTTATTTCCTTGTGCATGCTCTTTGTCACCTTTGCATTATCTTTGGTTGAATGTTGACTACTCTTGATGTTCCAGATCTTGTTGCATATGCTTTGCATAACACTTACATACTACTAGAGTATTTATACTTGTTATGCTTGACTTGGGTAGAGGCGAGCGTAGACTTGGAGGACAGCGATGGTGTTGTTGGAAGTGTGAGCTTGACCAGGTGCGATGTGATGTTGAGGCGTAAACCTGACTAGGACGAGGTAGAAATGAGGAGATCGAGGAAATCGGCTAGGCAAACGACGAGACTGACTTGTAGTAGGTGATCAGCTTGGTATATTCCAAGTAGAAATAGCTTGGAGTGTACAGGTCTGTGCGAGCCGTATTTAAGGAGAAAAGGAAAGCGCACGGACCAAGAGTGAGAAAGGAAACTATCGTCAAGATAGGAAAGGAATGTCGTAGAACGACATCAAAGAAGTATGACTAAGTGAAGAGATAAACGCTATTGGGTAGGAGGAAACAATGACAGCGAAGTGATGAGTAATCAGCTGATATGGAAGGAATGGGTCATCGTAGAAGAAAAGGGAAATGGTGTCTGTGAGAAGTAAGGGAAAATAGGGATTGAATCGTAACAATACTATTGCTGCATGTATTGTACAGTATTCTTGATCTTTGCAATACTAGTGTAGTATCTTGAACCACTCTCTCTGGATCTCTCTAAGCCTCTGTGCACTTTTGTTAGTGCCAAGGCATCTCTTTTGTGTACATCCTTCATTTTACCTTTGACCTTATCTTTGGATTGAATGTTGATGGCTCTTGACATTCCAGATCTCTTTGACTACGCTTTGTGTAACACAGAGGTGTGATTTTCCACAAATTGACTATGTGGTCAATTTGTGAAAAACAGGACTAGTGTTGGAATATTAATCTGAATCCATATATGGTAATTATAGTTATAAATGTTGATCATGATGTCAATGAACACATGTTGAGCATATGGAATAAGTAGTGAATAGGTAAAATGAAGTGATATATGAAGACATAAGGATTAAGAATGGGGAATACATTTTTATTCTACTCTATAATGATGACAACAACTAGTTCAATGATAAAAGAAAAATGTCAGGATGAATTGGAATATATGACTTTGAAATAGATAAGTGGATTGATTAATGGATTAACTGGATTAGAAAAGGATGATAATGGGGGGATACAGAGTTGTTGGGCTTAGAAAGTAAGTGAGAAAATGTGAAGATGAATATGGAGATGCACATTAAAGGAGGAGATGTTATGGAGGAGAAGGGACATTTGGAAAAAGAGATGCAAACAATAATGGAGGGGATATTTAGTGAGTGATGATTGATATATTGAAGGAGAATATTATACAAAGAGCTATGACAAATATGAATGAGTTGGAGACTGGTAAAGAAGAAAGAAGTAAGGAGAGGGAGTTAGAAAAGAAGAAAAGGAGGATTGGGATGTTGGAGAATGGGATAGGGTGGTTGAGTGTGAGGATGTGGGAGTTGGAGGGGATGTAGGAATAATGAAAGAGGGAAGTGGAAATTGTGAGAAAGCTGATTGTGTTGATGGAGATGTTGGGGAATGAGCTTGCATATGAAATGTGAGTGTGAAAAGTAAGTGCAGGATAGAGAAGATGACTAATGAAGTGAATTGAATTGGACAGATGTTAGGATATGCTATAAGTGACTAGGAATGTATTGCAAAGAGAAACAAAAAGCTGATGAAAGAATAGGATATATATAGCAACAATGAAGTGCAAAAAGTGGCATTGATTTTGTGGTGGGTGCATTGTGTAGTCTGTTAGAGTTGTGTTATTGTACTGGTGTTATGTGTAGCATATGCAATGAGATTTGGACCATTGAGAGTTGTCAATGATCAATCTGAAGGGTGAAGATAATGATGGGCATGTACAAGGGAGTAGCCTTAGCACAGACAGAGCACTTCAATAGTGTGCAAAGACTTGCAGAGGTCCAAGGGATGGTTCAAGATAATACACTAGTATTGCACAGATCAAGAATGAGTCCTACTATACATGCAGCAGCAGTACAGTATATATACATGTATACAGAAGTAGATAAGCAGTGGAATGTGAAGGAATTGCATAGAACAAGCTGTGGAATGAGTCATGCTACTGCAGAATGAGTAAGAATGGGGATATGATGCTGACATGAGTGAATTAGTGGAGGAGAAAGCTGTCCATAAGAAGTGTATAGATGAAAAGGAAATATTACTTGGAACCCCATTTGGTAGGATCAAAAGGAACGGCTTGGGGCCAGAAGGTGGGATAAAGATGCTGCCCAGTCAGTGACACAACAAAGATGTAATGTTCCCAGTAGGGACCAAAAGGAATACTAATGCATGCAATAATACAACTGTAACAACTGGTCCATGTTTTTATTTTCCTTTTCATATTCTGATCCTTGTTCCAGTTGAAAACATTATATTTTTGTCATTACACTAAGATAGCAGCACCTTTGTCTTGTTTTCTAATCCCACACCATTCTTTCTAGTCCTACTGGTAGGGGTTTTGTTATTCTTTTCTTTGATTTCTTGTATTTCTACAGACAGCTTTTTCTTTAGTTGCTTCTTTCACAGTAACTTAGTTTTTTTGCTATCTTATGTTCTGCAGCAATATAACTCACTCTACAATCCCTTTCATGCAATTCCATCATATTCCATTTGCTTACATATTGTCTGCCTATATATACCTTTGCTAACTGTATAGTAGTTTTTATTTTTTATTTTCACAATATAAGCATTATATCTAGAACCACTATCTTGGGATTTCTGTAAGTAATTCTGCACTTTTAAGCAGTAGCTGCTTGTGCCAAGGGCTTTCCCCCTTTGTATACACCACTTTTTACCTTGAGCCAACACTGGATTGAACATCAATTCTATTCTTGATGTATTATGTGAAGTGTATACAAAGAGGTATGATGTAACAGGAATGAGCTGTTGAGCAATCCAGTGTGGGCCAGAGACAAGGAGTGATGTGCTCAAGAAGAAAGCCTTGGTGTGAACAAAGTGGCTCAAAGTGTGCAAAGACTTCTAAAAGTCCAAGAGATTGGAGACTAGAAGTACACTTGTATTGCATAAATCAAGAATGGAGAACTATAGTATATGCACTAAAGGTTTATATATCTGAGTAGTATGTAAGCAGCAGAATGCAATGGAATTGCAAGAAATGGCTGTGGAATGAGTCATGCTACTGTAGAATAAGTGAAGATAGTGGGAAAATGAGGCTGTTGTTAGAAAGACAATCAAGATAGGCTATTCATGGAAATGTATTGAAGAGAAAAGAACAAGTGCTGGAATTCCTATTGGTAAGATGCAAAAGAATGGTGTGTGATTTAAAAGACAGGATAAAGATACTATTGGTTCAGTGTGACAATAAATAAATAGTATTCCTAGCCAGAGCAAGGATTGGAGTAAAAGAAGGAGAAAAGAAATATGGATGAATATAGCAACTCAACCATAACATTACCCCATTTGTACAATCAAGTCCTAGGCTCGATTTTCTTTGTAAATCCTTTAAAGTAGATCTCTGGGGCAAACAAATAATTGATTACTTCCATTAATATTCTTGGCCTGATCTGTGGATAAGTTCTTGAGTGGACAATTACTGTACTGAGTATGTGCCCATGTTGGATATACCCATATTTGGTATGCTTATAGCTTATGTAAGCAGTACTTACATCAGACTTGTAGTTACCTTTAGTCTTTCCCTAGTGACTACTGAGTATTCTACAGCCCAAATTGAGCACAATGTGTGCACAGGCTACTAGGGAAAAACCTGGCACTATGTCCCCAGTGACTGCAAATATTGCACTGGATGTGGAAACAAGCATGTTGAGTGTGGCCAGGGGTGGATAGATGATAGTGAGTGCAGATATAATGAATACAGTCCTTGTGATAGTAACTGAGACTGTGATATTGAAAGCATTTGGTGAGTGCAGAGGTGGGGTAATGGATGACAGCTGGAGGTACAATATGATTTGGGGCAGAAAAGAATTTACCAGTAGGAGTATTCACCATCCAAGAGTGGATGAGCTGGATGTTATCTTCATTGTGAAAGGAGTCCACTTTGGAGTCTACAGCTGTTACGATTCACCCCTTTATTCTCTCTTCTCATGGACACCATTTCCTTTTCCTCTATGATGACTCACCTCCCCTACATCGGCCAATTACTCTTCATTTACTAGTCATTGTTTCCTCTCATCCAGTAGTGTTTCTCCCTCTACTTAGTCATACTTCTTTGACATTGTTCTTGTTACGCTTGACTCGGGTAGAGGCGAGCGTAGACTTGGAGGGCAAGGACGATGTCATTGGAAGTGTAAGCTTGACCAAGGGCGATATGGTCTAGAGGCATAAGCCTGACTAGGGTAAGGTGAAAGCGAGGGGATTGAGGAAGTCGGCTAGGTGAACGACAAGATAGACTTGTTGTAGGCAATCAGCTTGGTGTATTCCAAGTAGAAATAGCTTGGAGTGTACAGGTCTGTGCGAACTGTATTTAAAGGGAAAAGGAAAGCGCACGGATCAAGAGTGAGAAAGGAAACTATCATCAAGACAGGAAAGGAATGTCGTGGAATGACATAGAAGAAGTGTGACTAAGTGGAGCGATAAATGCTACTGGATGGGAGGAAACAATGACAGCGAAGTGATGAGTAATCAGCTGATGTAGAAGGAATGAGTCATCGTAGAAGGAAAAGGAAATGATGTCCGTGAGAAGTAAGGAAAAGTAGGGGTGAATCATAACAGTTCTACAATGTTCTTTTCCTATCTTGACAATAGTTTCCTTTCTTACTCTTGGTCTGTATGCTTTCCCCTTCTCTTTAAATACAAATCGCATGCACATGTATAACCCAAGCTATTTCTCCTTGATGATACATCAAGTTGATTGCTTACTTCGAGTTCATTTTGTCATTTGCCTAGCTGATCTTCTTGACCCTCTACTCCCTACGACACACATATACTCTTCCCTCGACTCTAGTCAGGCTTACGCCTCTAGTCTCCACCACATCTAGTCAAGCCTACACTTCTATTGACATCATCTCATTAAAGTCAAGGCTACACTCGCCTCTACCTGAGTCAAGTGTAACAACAGCAGTGGAGGTCTTGGAAAATCTAGAAGAGGTCATGTGTGTGAGGAGAGGGATAGGAGGGGGAGAAGGTACAGCAGAGGGTGAGAAGAGGGTGGTGGGTGTGGGTGTTATGGTTGTGCTATTGTATTAGTCCATTTTTCTTTTTATCTTTTTTTATTCCAATTCTGATCCTTGTGGGAGCATTATTTATTTATTGTATTGCTGAACCAATAGCATCTCTACCTTGTTTCCTAATCTCATACTATTTCTTTGAATCCTATTAGAAGGAGTTATTGGTATTGTTCTATTCCTTTTCCTATGTTTCTATGAACAGCCTCTCTTTTTGGTCATCTCTCTCATAACAGCCTCATATTTCCACTATCTCATAGAGTGGATAGTAGTATGATTTAGTCTGTAGTCTTTCCTTGCAATTCCATTCCATTCCATTGCTTACATACTGCTTGGGTACTTATACTGTTGCTGCATGTATTGTACACCATTCTTGATTTACACAATACAAGCATATTTTCTAGTCTTATTTGTTACAGATGCATTACAACAGACTTAGCCACACAACCCTTATCTGTTATGTGAAGTGTATGCAACAAGATCCAGAATGTTGAAAGTGGTTGTCATTCAATCTGAGGGTCAAAGGGACATGAAGGAGCATGCACTAGGAAAGGAGCCTAAGCATAGACAGACCAAATAAAGAGCTTGCAAAGGCTTACAGAGGTTCAGGAGGATGAAACTAGATTGTACACTAGGAATATGTAGATTAAGAATAGTGTACATAGGGTGCAGCAATGGTATAAGTACCCTTCTATATGTAAGTGATAGAATGCAATAGAATCACATGGAAAGCTGCAGACTAAATTATATAGTAATAGATAGTATAAGAATATGGAACTATGAGGCCATTGTGAGAGAGGCAGCCAAGGAGAGAAGCTATTTGTAAATGGCAAGGGAAATACCTGGAACAATCCCAAATATCCCATCTGGTAGTAGCAAAGAAATGGCATGGGGTTAGGAAAGTTGAAAAAGGTGCTGTTGGGTCAATGAGATAATAAGCAGATAGTGTTCCCAGCAGGACTTCAGGTCAAGATAAGAAAATGAAAAAATAAATACAGATTGTCATATGAGCACAAATGTAACATTATCTCTTATCCATGCCATGAGGCAGCATTTTATTTTTTATGTGCTTCTGATCTTCCATGCCTTATGCTTTCTTTTAATCCATGCTGCATCCATATGGTATACTTTTATGCTTCTATGTTTCTTATGTTTCAAAACCATATGTCCACCATATGCTATGCTTTCATTCCTAATGCATGCACTAGCCTCATGTCATGCTTCCATTTCACATAGCCCTAAGGCTGTTCATGAAATGCTTCATGTTCATGCTTCCATTCCACACAGCCTTAAGGCTGTTCTCCTCATGGTAATGCATGCTGTAGCCACATGTCATGAACATATATGGATATATATCAGTAAATTTGATACAAACATATACATACACCTACACTAAGCAACAAAACTGATGCAATGTTTGCATTATTTTGATTAATGGGCAAATATCTAGAGAATTATTAAAGCTATAGTCATAAACCAAGATATCATTGGATAGCCCTAATCAAGGGCTTTCCACAAATATATACATTGCTTAGGTAATTCTTACTCTATCAGGAAATATGTCCAAATTAAATAAGGGTACTCATTGCATCAGTTTTGTTGCTAACATTTTGAACTACTAGAACTATATATAAAGATCAGATATTACATAAGCAATGGGTTATGTGATGCATAATACTTCAAAATAATGTAAACAAGCCAAAACACAATTACTTTTTCCACTTCCACCATTATGAAATCCCTTTCTCTTGAATAAACTATTTATATCATCTCCCTTTTTCAATTGGGTCATTTAACACATCAAATTGCTCAATCTACTGGTATCAACCAATCAACCATCAGTAGACTTCGCTCCAAACACTGTTCTGACCTACCCAAGTCCTCTGGTGGTCATCCATCTATCATTACTCCCATTGACATGCACTATGCTATTCGTTTTATTGGAACTGGAAAGGCTGAGAATGCTGTCCAGGTTACCAAAACACTCCAGGATGTCAAGAACCAATCCATCTCCCCCCAGACCATTAGGAGACACTTGAAAAAAGCAGGGATGAAAGCTGTGGTAAAGAAAAAATATCCTTTTCTCTCCCAATATTATAGAAGAGAAAGATTGGACTTTGCTTTAAGCCACCAGCACTGGACTATAGAGGACTGGAAGCATGTTATATGGTCTGATGAAACTAAAATTAACCACATTGGGTCAGTGTTACGGTCATATTGATACATTGTTCAGTCTTTCTTTTTTCCTTTGCTTATTCCGACCCCGATTCCTATTGAAAGCATTATCTTTTCATCATATTGCTGACCTGGCAGCTTCTTTATCCCACTTTCTGGCCTGACGCCATTTCTTCTGATCCTATTGGACCAGGCCCCGGACTTATTCCCTGATCTTCTAGTATATTATATGGACAGCTTCACTCCTCTGCCGCTTCTCTTACAACAGCATCGTCATCCTGCTACCTTCTCACTGACTCATACATATTGACCAATCTGCAGTAGTTCCAGTCGCTTCCATGGACTTCCACTGCTTATGTACAACATAGTACTTATACCGCAGCTGCATGTACTTTAGTCTCCATTCTTGATCTGTGCAATCTAGCATTGTGTCTTGAACCAACCCCCCAGACTTCTATTAGCCTTTGCACACTACTGAAGTGCTCTGTGTGTTTCAAGGTGACTTCTTGAGAACCCCCTGTATATCTTCGACCCAATGACCGACCTGTTGTCCATATCTTCAGATAGAACTTCGGTTACCCCCAATGTTCTGGATCATCGTTTACAATGTTACGCGTAACAGTCAGATGGCAAGAGATGGGCATGGAAAAGGGCAGAAGAGAGTCTGAATGATAGGTTGATGCAAGGAACTGTTAAGTTTGGGGGAGGATCAGTAATGATGTGGGATTGTATGACCTGGGAGGGAGTTGGATTGGCTTGTAAGATGGATGGTAAGATGGATGCTGACCTTTATGTGCAGATTCTAGAGGATGAGCTCCAACAAACCCTAGTGGATTTTGGAAAATCTCCAAAAAACATTATTTTTCAACAAAATAATAATCCTGTCATATGCCACTGTAGGGATCCTGGGCTCCCTACGTATGAAATCGTATATTCCCCCAAGTCCTAGGATCACTTACATTTGCCCGTCTTCACTTCCTAATCATCTGGTCTGTCCTGCTGACCACCTGGCTCATCTGGTCATACCATCTGGTCTGCCTGGAACCTACTACCCAGTTACAGGATACTTCGTGGCCATCCGGAACGTCTGCATCTGTCCATACGTGTCCTTTGTCCTCTATTCATGCGCCTAGGCTCGTCGGTGAGTGTTTCTCTACTATCTTTTTCTTAGCTTCCATTATACCATACTTGCTCTACTACTCAAAATGGGCTTACTCCCTTCGTGACTACTATACTCCCCCTTATCCTTGATGTTTCATCAGTTGCTACAGACTCCATTTGCATGTGAAACTTACTTAGAGTCTCGGGTATGCCCGGACTATAAAAGGGTGTCTTATGCATTTTGAAATCATCTTCCATTCTCCCTTTACGACAGTCCTAAGCCTTCCGGACCCTCTTCTCTCTACCCAGCTTGTAGGCAAGAGATCCTACTGACATCGGCGACTTCGCATACAACTATCCACCCTAGTACCGGCTGGACCCCTGTGGAAGAGTCCTACACTAGCCTCTAAAGCTTGAGGAGTGCACAGACAGCAGGTGCAAGCTCACCCGGTTGGGGAATGACTTCTAAGCATCATCCTTCTACTTTTGTTCTCTTCTGCTACCCTTGGGATGAACCTTTCGTACTCTTCCGCCTTAACCCTTGCTACTGACTGGGTCAGACTACCCTTTTTTTATCCACCCGCAGGACCTAGGTGTTTTCTACACCGTCTTCCCGCATGTTCCTGATCCAATGAAAAGGATACTCGGCTGAAGAAGACTCTTGGGTCCCTGAGCGGAACTTGAAACATGCAAAGTCCATTTTGGCAGACTATAAAAACCTTCACCCCTCCATCTTCGCCCCTTTGTCCCCTTCCATCTCCACCACTAAGCCTCACCAAAACCGTCAATGTTAATCAAGAACAATGCCCTCAACCCAAGCTTCGTCCATCTCATCTCCTTCTTCACTTAATCCCTCTATGATAGACTTTGACTCCTTTTCTACGATAGCCCCTTCTTCCATAGTAGCATCCCCTGGTTGGGGTTCTACCCCACTTCCTGCTAGAGAACCTACCCCTGTGCATCTAGCCATGCTCGCTGGATCCACTATTCCCCCTCCTGTTCACTCTGTTGACACCCCAGTCTATGCTCGTCGTCTTCACAACGACTTCCCCAATGCCATATACATAGCCAACCTCCACCACTTTGTCACCGACGTTAACTTGGCCATTCCCATCGATGCCCACCTTGATATGGGCTCCCCCTTCCTTGCCTTATACCACACCCAGCTCCAGGTGTAGCAGTTGACCACCCTAGCCCACACCTCCAACCACTCGGTTCCTCACTGGGTCCACACCCTTGCCACCACTCTCCATGATAACCTACAAGGTGACCTTGCCCTCTTGGTGTTCCAGATGGGATTTGGGGAATTCCTTCACAAGGTTGACAGATACATTCACAAGCTTGCCGATCAACACCAACGCCCCTTAGCATTGACCCACACACCTTACCCACCATCCACTCTGTCCGCCTCGTCCACTGAGCTTACCCCTGCCGAAATCGTTGCCTTAGATTGTGCTGAAGCTATCCACACCAGAGGGCACGGAATGGTCCCTTTCACCTCAGCTCACCCCCGCTACAACAAAACCTGCTTTAATTGCTGCTGCTTAGGCCATACCCAACCCCATTGCCCAGTCTACCAATGCCCCTTCTGCCATGCCTGGGCCCCAGGCCATATTCAACAGTGATGCCCTCTCCGTTGTCCACCTATCCCTCGCTCTTCTCCCAACTCTAGCTGATCTACCACTTCCACCCGCTCTTCTGGGCCTACTCGCCCTCGACGCTCAGCTCGTATGTCTTCAGACGGACGCCGTCCTCTCCCTATCCCTCCTCCATGTTCTCCTTCTCCTTCTCCCTACACTCACAGTGATTTTGAGAATGATTGGAGCAACAATGCATGCGCCAATGTCTGTGGATCCCCTGGTGGTGTCAACTGCCACCTTGATTAGGTTCTCCATTGGTACTTCGACCATAACCGGGGGGTAATGTTACAATTCATTCTTTTCTCTCCTTACTACACTTGTCCCTTTGTACTACTTAGCCCATCACAGTGATGCATTGGATGCTCGTTCCATTTGGCCAGTTACTATGATACCCATACCCCTTATCTTCCAATCGCCGTTTACACGCTAACTGGCCTCTTTCCATTCACTCCACTTATCTCTTATCATAGACGCTTTATCATGGACATTCTATCACATTCTATGGCCTTCCTTCTCAGCTTATGTCATCTTTTCTCTTCATATATAAACCCGCCACTTCTGTACTTTTACTTCTCACACTTGTCTTTCTCGTACTTCCACCTGAATCCAAGCGCTCCTTCGCCCTGTCCCTTAGCCATGCTGAGGCCTCATCTTTGTTGAGTCTTAGACCATCTCTTGATTGGTCTCTGTGTTGCTTCGACTGTTGTCGTTGCGCAACACCCCTTAGTTTCCTTGCCACCTCAATGTCCTTGAGGTTCCCCAACTCCCTGCATATCGCAACAGTCGTCCGTCACTAGGAATTTCCTAGGACACTCAGCCCTTCGCCCCCTCGTCTTCACTCACCCCTTCAGGTCTCTCGAGACTACGCTAGTCCCTACCCGGGCCTATCATAACATACGAAGGGGAAATGGAGATTATATAAGCAGACATGGAAGGTCATAGAATGTTGTAGAACATTCATGACAAAGTGTCTGAGATAAGAGATAAGTAGGAGTAAGTCGGTTACCAGGCAAATGGCTATTGGGCGATAGGGAATATGGGTATGGTGGTAACCGGCTGAGAGAAATGAGTGTCCAACGCATCACTAGGATGGGCTAAGTAATACATGGAAGGCAAGTGTAAAAGGAAAGAAAGAATCATAACACTTACATCATGTGATTTGATTGTCATGGCACTGAGATATGGCCATTTTAAAATGACATGTCATTGGGACACTTATTTGAGCATCATTTTAAATCTAGACTTTTAGTATTTAGTATGTCCTCCTTTGGCCTTTATCACTGCCTCTATCCTTCTAGGCATGCTTTCTATCAATCTTTGACACTCCCCAACCTCAATTCTGCCCTACTCCACTTTAATCCTCTTTCAAAGTTCCTATACTTCTCTTAATGGTCTTGGATAGCTGTTGAGCTGTTTTTTCAAAATTTGCTAGAGATGCTCAATAGGACTAAGGAATGGAGATTGAGCTGGCCAATCTAGAAGCTTGATTCCATGAGAGTCAAGCCACTCCTGAGCCCTTTTTGAGGAGTGCTTAGTGTTATGGTTTTTCCCCTTTTTCTTGCTGCCTCCTATTTCCTCCATCTTCTTATTACACTTCCTAGTCTCCACACTTGCGCAGATCCCCCCCACACCCCTATTTCACTTTCAAGTACGTATCCCTTCGTTGTCACCTTGTTCCTACGACTTCGTTGTTACCTACCATTATCCCCCCTGGGTGACATACTACTTGACTTCCACCTTACTATGCAGCACTCATACCTTAGTCATGTTTACTCTCTCGTTAGTTTCCTTCACTACATCGTTATAGCTTTAGATACTCATTCCTGTACTTAGCTATAGTCATGCACAATCTAGTGTTGTATCTAGAACCAACCCCTGGGACTTCTCTGAGTCGCTGCACACTCCTGAAGTGCTCTGTAAGTTCCTAGGCGATTCCTAGCAAAATCCCTTCGTTTATCTTTGACCTGACGACTGCTCTGTCGTCCACCCCCTCATATTGAACCTTAGTGACTCTGACGTTCCGGATCCTCTTTGCGACACTACGCATAACACTTAGGGTCATTATCCTGCTGAAAGATAATTCTTTCTTTAGGAATTCCTGAATTCTTTATGCTAGGCAGCAGATTATCCTTCAAAATGGAGACATATTGGTCAGCATTCATCTTACCCTCCACCTTTGCAAGAATCCCCACACCATTCCAGCCCATACACCCCCAAACCATCAAGGAACCTCCTCCAAACTTCACTATTTCCTGAACCTCTTTGTTCTGCAGTGGCTCATCTGCCACTTTCCATACATATTTCCTTCCATCTGACCCAATCCTTGTTATGGATGATAGGACAACATTCTTTTACCCCTGATGTGACAGGATTTAGCTTCTAAATGGACTTAAATGAACCTTATGAATATTTTCCTTTTTTTTAGACACATGATGCTTTGCTTTCACACTTGTCACAGTTGACCCCAATGGACAATCTCTTATCTTTGACCCTGTGTCCAATGCACAGCCCTTATCTTTCATTCATGACATGAGGCTGCGCCTTATTTTATGCACTTATGACTTCTCATGCCTCATGCCTTCACAATCATATATGCATTGCATGCATGTTATGCTTCTCTCTTATCTCATGACACATCATGACTCACAACACATGCAGTGACCTCATGGTACACTTCTATGATTTATGATTCATGCCTTAGACACATGTTATGTCTTCCATTTGATGCATGCATATGCCACATGTTATCAATCATGCTTCTCACGTTTCAGATCCATGTATAGGATGCATGGCTATGCTTCTCATGACTCCCCATGACTTATGATGACCCCTGATACATGTATTGACCACATGTTCTATGCTTCTAATATGCACAGATGGCATGTTCATGCTTCTATGCCACCTGATCCATGCTTGAGGTGCATGTCAAGGTTATGACTTTCATTCCACACAGCCCCATGGCTGTTCTCCTCATGGTGATACACACAGACACTGCATGTTATACCCATACATAGACTTTATATCTTAGATTTCATATAAACATGTACATACATTAAAGTAGTATATAAAGGCCCAAGAGCTGGCCAGAGGACCTCAGTTTGTCCTCTTGGTTTTTCCCCTCTAATCTTGGTAACTGGAGAGCCAGTCTTTATACTCCCCTCTCATTCTGTTTGAGCAGCCTGTAGCATTTACGTTTAGATGTCAACATCTTCACTAGTTGTTGGGTTGTTTCAATCCTGTTGATCTTGGTCTCATTTGACCAAATAACCCTAGTCTAGTCCTCCACAGTCCAGTTTTGGTACTTGAGAGCAAAAGCCAGCCTTTGTTTTCTATGCTTGGCAGATAAAAAGGATTTCTTTTTCTTGACCACAGCCTTTAAGGAAGCAGACTTGAGTACATTGTGAACAGTTTGTGAGGAGATAGGACTGAAGAGGGTGGAATTGATGAGATGGGTGGCTTGAACAGCATTTTCAGCCTTCCCAGTGGTAATACTAGAGACAATTCTCCTTCTATCAGTAGGGGAAAGCTTAGAAGGGTGTCCTAGCTTGATGTTTTCCTTTTCTGAAAGGGATGCCTTGATAATCCTGGCCATAGTGGACTTCCCTAGGCCAGTTTGAGAGAAGATTTGATGAATAGGGAGGCCAGATTTAGTGTGAGAGAGGATATTGGCTGTTACGCTCGAACCTGGGAAGGGTGGGCGTAGTCTTGTAAGACCTGAGGGCAAAGGACAAGGGGCAAGGAGTCCTAGGGATTTTCTAGCGACAGACGTCTGTTGTGATACATAGGGAGATGAGGGACAAAGGGGTGTTGCGCAACAACGACGGTCGAAGCAATACAGAGGTCACTCAGAAGTGGACCTAAGACTTAGAATGGACAAGGTCTAAGCACCGACTTAGGGACAGGGCAAGAGGGCACTTGGATTCAGGTGGTAGTACAAGAAAGACAAGCATGGGGAATTATAGTACAGGGACACTGGGTTTATATATGAAGAGAAAGGAGGATGACCTATGCAAACATAGAAGGTCATGGAATATTATGGATCATTTGTGACGAAATGTCTGTGATAAGAAATAAGCAATAGTGAATGGAAGGAAGCTGGTTAGTGTGCAAATGGCTATTGGTGGATAGGAGATACAGGTATAGTGATAACTGGCTGAAAGGAATGAGTGTCCAACATGTTGCTAGGATAGGCTAGGAGATACTAGGATGACAAGTGTATCAAGAAAAAGAAGAAAAGAATGAATTATAACATTGGCTTTGGTTGAAATAGAAATAGATTTTATGGTGATGATTGAAACAACTAGCCCTTAAGGACTGATCACTTACCCTTAGAAACAAGTAGGGGCCTTAGACTTTAGAGCACTAGTAGGGACTAGGAAATCTCCAAGAGAACAAAACTGGAGAAAATCCCTAGTGCTTGTTCTTGGCCTTTATATACACTTTCTAGTATTTACATTTGTATATGCTATATCTACAATATCCTGTGTCAGTGAATATGAGGAGTATGCATGCATCTAATAGAACTACAAGAACTAGGGTGCACACTAGTAACTGTTGTGTAGCCCCAGTAATTCTAAGTTGTATTGACTAGTTTTGTCTTGTGCTTCATACTCACCTTCTATATCAGGACTGATGAGTCAGCCATGAGGATTACCATAAGGTGCTTATCTGTGATATGCAGCGACCTTGAGGTTGGTAAGGTTTGCACAGCCATGCACTGCCTGGGTACAACTGAGCACTGCCATAGGGGCTGGATAAACACTGCTTTGGCACAGGTATTTGCACAGCCTTGCACTGCTGTGCGTTGCCTCAATGACTTGTCATGACTATTGTTGGCTAAGTCCTGATTAGGGATTAGGTGGCAGGATAAGTATAGATATTGCATAGAAAGTGCAATATGGCATGTAAAAGGCCAGGGAAATTAGTGAAAAATAGGGGTAAAATAGGGTAATCGTAACAATGATGGATTAGTTGAATAGAACATAGTCTTTATATATCTCAGAATTACATAAGTAATCAGGGTCATGGCATCCATCAGAAGCTGTCAAATTCTTATGTTATTTACCAAATAATGAATAACAGCATGATATTCAAATAAGTGTTCCAATAACATGTCATTTTAAAATGGCCATATTTCAGTGCCATGACAGCCAAATCACATGATGTAAGCAGTTATAGAATGCCAAGAGCAGGTACTATATTTGGCCCTGCAAGTGTTTGTTTTTATTTGTCTCATATCTTTGGCAATTGATCCATTGGTCCAAAAGTGCCCAATATTGGGACACTTTTTTTGAGCCACTGTATATACTTCAGCTGCATGTACTTTACCACATTCTTGATCTGTGCAATACTAGCATATTATCTTGAACCACCTCCTGGACCTCTGTAAGTCTCTGCACTCTCTAGAAGTGCTCTATTTGTGCCAAGGCCACTTCCTTGTGCATGTTTTTTGTTACCCTTGTTCCTCAGATTGATTGTTGACAACTCTCAACAGTCTGGATCTTATTGCGTATGCTATATGTAACACTGACATGATTGAAGAAAAGTGGCTAAAGATCTACATGAACAACCTTAGTATCCACACCAAAGATGACATTGCCTTTCACCATGAATGTATCTGCCACATCCTACAATGTTTTCACAAACATGATCTCTTTTAAGCTTTTGAAATGCTCCTTTGACATCCCCTATATGGAGTACCTTGATCTTGTCATTAGACAAGGCAAGATCAAGATGGACCTCACCAAGGCTATCTAGGATTGGAAACCTCCCTACACTATCAAAGATGTCTGCTTTTTTATGGGCTTTGCAAACTTCTATTGGAAGTTCATTCTGGACTTCTCCAATATTGTCACCTCCCTGAATCTTCTTATCCAGAAAAATGAACCTTGGGCCTGGACAGGCTTCCAGCAGCATGCTTTCAACCACCTTAAGTCAATCTTTTCATTTGCCATTGTCTTATTCATTCCAGACATTGCCAAACCATTCTCTATCATGTCAGATGCCTTCCTCATTGCAGCCAGAGCAGTACTCATGCAAGACAATGTCAATGGTGACCCTCATCCCTGTGCCTACTTCTCTTGCACCTTCAGCTCTGCAGAGAATAACTACAATATCTATGATTGGGAACTCCTTGTCCTCATTCTTGCCCTCATGAAATGGCACCAGTACCTTCAAGGCATAGCACATCCAGTCACCATCATCACAGACCATAAGAACCTCTCCTATGTCAAGAACCCCCACAAACTCTCTTATCACCAAGCCTACTGGTCACTTTTCCTATAGGACTTTGACATCGTCTGGCAAGTCATGCCTGAAACCAAGATGGGACTGGCTGACACTCTCTCCCAAAAAGACCTGGTCAATACCTTGTTGAACAACTCAGCTGCCTCCATTGTTCCTGATCCCATCATCATTAATGTCTTAGACCTTAGTCTTGCCTGCCATATATAGTTCTCCTCTCTGTCTGACCCTCTTATTTTCAAGGCTATTTGCAGCATCCAGGAGGCTTCTCTTGCTCTGCACTTGAGGATTGGACATTTGACTCCAGTCACCTCTACTACAAGGGTCATATGTATGTTCCACCCACCAATTGCTTTGCTCTACTCCATGTGTTCCACAAATCCCCCACCTCTGGCCATGTTGGTCACTTCACATGAAGACTCTCATCAAGTGCAACTACTAGTGGCCCAGACTTGCCACCTTTGTCAACTTTTTCATTGCCAGATATGCCATATGCCAAGCAACTAAGGTTAATATGCACCCCACTGTACCCCTGCTCTTGCCCATTACCTTCATCACTGTCCTCCTGTTTAAATAAATTTTTATGGATTTAATCACCAATCTCCCACCTGCTTAAGAACATAATTCCTTGTTGGTTGTGGTTGACCAGGGCCTTTCAAAGGGGGTAATTCTTTGCCCTTGTTCCAAAACTGTCAATGCTCAGAGCATAGCTGCACTCTTTTTCTACCATGTCTTCAAATGCTTTGGCCTTCACAATTCTATCATCTCTAATTGAGGTCCTCAGTTTACCTCTGCCTTTATCAAGGAGCTCGCCTGCCTCCTCCATTATGATGTCTGCCTCCACCACATATCACCCACAGACTGATGGCCAGACTGAACAGACCAATTAGGAAGTTGAAACATATTTGCAGATTTTCTATGGCAATAATCCCACATCCTGGCTGGAACTTCTCACTACTGCTGAATTTCACCACAACTCAATGCCCCATAGCTCTACCATTCTCCCTCCTATTAGGCTATGAACCATGTTTCTACCTTCTACTCAGAAAGACATTCCTTTCTGCCCTTGAAAAATACCTCTCCCACTTTAACAAGACTCATGATGAGGTCCTCACAGCCCATGATTCCACCTGTTGAATCATGACAGAAAGATCCACCTGATGCTTCTTCCCTTGGAAAGTCAGTAATAAGGTCTGGTTAAAGGCCTCCAACCTTTGCATTGCATACCCTTTTAGGAAGCTTGCTTTCAAATATCTGGGCCCTTTTGAGATACTATCACTGCTCATCTATCACCTTCATTTACCACCTACCTGGAAAATTCACAATGTCTTTCATGCCTCTCTCCTCTCATCTTATCACAAAACTCCTGCCTTTGATCTGAACTATATCTGACTGCCACTGAATCTTGTCAGATTAGAAGAGGAGTACTATTACGATTTATCCTTTTTCCTATGTTGTCCCCTTCCATTACTACTTTCCTCTTCATAGACACTTCCTTCGCCCTCTTTGAGTATGTATTTTGTCTCAGTAAGCTTATCATTACTTTGATTTCTTTGCTTTTCCTGTGATACCACTGTTTATACTTTGACTCATGCTTACTTGTATGAGAAAGACCCCATGACAACATTGTACCATTAGTACTTAGTCCTCACCATAGTTGCTTGTATTCCTTGCCTTGTATCTTGTACTTCCACCTGAATTCAAGTGCCCCTTGTCCTTGCCCTTAGCTGTGCTAAGGCCTTGTTCTCTCTAAGTCCTAGATCATCTTCTGATTGACCTCTGTATTGCTTTGACTGTCATTGTTGCACAACACCACTTTGTCCCTTGAACCCTTAGTGCCATCTTGGGTTATCCAGTTGCTCTATGTATTGCAACCAACTCTACATTGCTAGGAAATCTCTAGGATCCTTGTTCCTCACTCTCATTCTGTGCCCTTGTCCTTTATCCTTGTCCCTTACCCTTGTTCTTGGACTTCAGGCCTCACAAGACTACAATAGTTCCTATCTGGCTCTATCATAACAAGTATGAGATAGAGAAGATCATGTCTTATCAGGGCACACCAGAACACTGCAAGTACCTGACCACATGGAAGGGCTATCCCTTATTAGAGAACACCTAGAAATCCAAAACCAATCTCCACCATGCCCTTGATATCCTTACTGCTTATAAATGGTCTCGAAACCTTTCCTAGATTGTACTCTCTTCACCCTCACCCCATTGCATGCCCATTTGTTATGTCCTCCTCCTCCACATCCTCTGACTCTTCTCAGCTGTCCTCGCCCATCTTCTTGTGCCCTATCTACCTAGTGCACCTGCCTATTACAGATGCATTAATGCATTACAACAGACTTAGCATAATTTTTCACTTTCTTATCTTATCTTATCTAACAACCCACAGACATGTGACATTTCACTTTCACCCTTGTCACAGTCACCCCTGACATCTTATCTTCTTATCTTCTATCCTGTGCTCAGACACAGCCCTTATCTCTTATCCATGGCATGAGGCAGCACCTTATCTTTTATGTGCTTCTGATCTTCCATGCCTCATGTCTTCTTTTGATCCATGCCACATCCTCATGGTATACTTCCATTCTTCTATGCTTCTCATGTTTCAGATCCATGCATTGTCTACATGTCATGCTTCTCTTCTGATGCACATGGAATGCCTCATGTTTATGCCTCCATTCCACACAGCCCCATGGCTGTTCTCCTCATGGTAATACATGCAGTAGCTGCATGTTATGAACATATATGGATACATATTGGTAGATTTGGTACAAACATATACATTGTTACGCGTAGCGTTGCGTACAGCCGATCCGGAACGTCGAGGGTCGTCGAGGTTCAACTAGGTAGTGCGAACGACGGGTCGGTCGTCGGGTCGAAGGTGTACGAGGGGAGTTCACTAGGAATCGCCTAGGAACTTACAGAGTAACTCAGAGCGTACAGAGGCTCGTAGAGGTCCGGGGGGTTGGTTCAAGAAACAACGCTAGATTGCGTAGATCAAGAATGAGACTACAAGTACAGACGGCTGCGGTATAAATACTCGACAGTACGTAAGCAACAGAAGTCCGTAGAAACGGACGGAACTACTGCGGATGAGTCACTACGTATATGTCAGTGTGAATAGAGCGGAACGACGACGCCGTTGTGAGAGAAGCGGCGGAGGAGAGAAGGCAGTCCATGGAAACATACGGAAGGATCAAGGAAAATACCCGGGGTCAGTTCCGGTAGGACTAGAGGGAACGGCGTCTGACCAGAAGGCGGGGTAAAGAAGCTGCCGGGTCAGCGATACGACGAATAAGTAGTGCTCCCAGCAAGGGCCGGGGTCGGAGTAAGCAAAGGAAAAGAGGAAAACAGACTGACGCAATAGCACGACCGTAACATACATACCCCTAGGTAGTATATAAAGGCCCAGTGCCAGCCAAAGGATCTTAGTTTGTCCTCTTGGTTTTCCCCCTTCAACAGAGAGCCAGACTTCGCACTTCCCTCTGTCTTCTTTGAGCAGCCTATAGCAGCACTTGTTATTGTTGGGTTGTTTCACTACCAGTCTAGTTTTTACATCTGCTCTACACCACTATCATCACAAATGAGTCTTTTCTCTCCATTGTTGAATGCCTGGTGCTCTTTGAGCATGACAAAGTCTCTTAGGAACTTGTCTGTCTTTTTTTAGATTTCTGCACTACCCAAGTCTATCATGGGCAAGCAGCCCCAAGCAATCTCCCTGCCACATTTGGCGCCCCAATGCACCTTCTTGTCAATAACATGCCCACTCAGGTTCTCACCCTTCTCCACCTTCACAGCTTTGCCAATTTCATAGAACAAATTTCCATCCACACCATTTACCCCACCTTTTGTTGCATTTTCCTTTATATGTTTTTTTATGAATGTAAGTGCTACATCCACACCATATTGACTCCTTTGCCCCCACCTATTCCTGTCCCTGCTTCCATGTCTACCACTCCATCCTCTTCCTTTGAAGTTTCTGTTCCTTCCCCATTTATGTTGCTTCTTGCCCACTTTATCTTCCCTGCTCCTTCTGAAACCCCCACCACTATGGACCCCTTTGATGGCAGTCACCATGCAGATGACAACATACAGCTCATCTGAACCTGAATGGCCCATATTGAGGCTGGTGATGTATTTTCCTCCTTCACTCACATAGTCCCTTCTGGTATTATCTGCCCATCCGCCTCAGCCTTAACTGAATGCTTTCAGTGTCAGTGTTTGGGTCACTATTGTAAGAACTGCCCTCATTATACCTGCCCTCACTGTCATGTATCCATCCCTGGCCATGCTCAATCTACTTGTCTCCACGTCCAATGCAACATTTGCAATTGCTAGGGACATAGTGCCAGGTTTTGTTCCAGTCACCTGTGCTCACACTGCTTTCAGTTTGGGCACATACTCACTGACTGTCCACTCAAACACCTATCAGCAGATCAGGCCAATGATATTTATGGAGGTAACCGATCGCTTGTCCACCCTAGAGGTAACCTTTAGAGAGTTTACCAAGAGGATCAAGCCAGGGACTTGATTGTTAGAAGGGGGTAATGTTACAGTTGTCCTGCTATATGCTTCAGTATTTCTTTTCTTTTTTACTTATTCCAATTCCAACCTTTGTTGGAAGCATTATATTTTTGTTGTATCATTGATCCAGCAGTGTCTTTATTCCACTTTCTGGCCCCTAGCCATTCCTTCAGATCCTACCAGAAAGGGCTCTGGACTTCTTTCTTGATCATCTCATACATCTCATATGGACAACTTTTCTTTTCATTCATCTCTCTCACAATGGCCTTGTATTCCCATTTTCTCTCATGTTTCTTAGCAGTATTTCCAATCCACAGTAGTTCCATGTAATTCTATCACATTCTATCACTTACATACTGCTTAGTACTTATATCTCACTGTGTGTACTGTTATGATTTGCTCCTTTTCCCCTTTGTACTCCCACAAACACTGTTCCTTTTCTTTTACGATGACACCTTTCCACACATCAGCCAATATTACTCATCACTTTGTAGTCATTGTTTCCCCTCACCCTATGGCACTTCTCTCTCACGATTAGTCATACTTCTTTGACATTGTTCCACAATGTTCCTTTTCTATCTCAACGATAGTTTCCTTTTTACATACTTGATCTGTGCATCTTTTTCTTCCCATTAAATACCTGTCATATGAATGTGTACATTTTAAGCTATTTCTTGGAATACATCCAGTCGATTGCCTACTTTGTGTCTGTCTTGTTGTTCGCCTAGCTGTCCTCCTTGAACTCCATATCTCATTTCAAGCCTGCGACTTCACATTGACCCTGATTGAGCTTATGCTCTCAGACCTTACTATGTTCAGTCAAGCTTACACTTCTGTCAATGTTGTCCCAACAATCCAAGACTATGCTCGCCCCTACCTGAGTCAAGCATAACATATACAGTAGTTTCTCATTTTTGATCTATACAATAAAAGCATATTATCTAGACTTACTTCCTAGACTTCTTTAAGCCTTTGCACACTTTTGAAGTGCTCTGTTAGTGCCAAGGCAACTTCCTTGTGCATGCCTTTTATCACCTTCATTTCAGTTTGACTATCAACTACTCTTGATGGTCTGGATCTCATTACATATGCTTCGCACAACACACAACCCTAAGACTGTTCTCCTCATGGTGATGCATATGCTAGCCACATGTCATGGACATATACAGACATGTATTGGTAGATTTGGTACAAATATATGTACATACTCTGATAGTATACAAATAGTTCACTGCCCAGAGGACCTTAGTTTTTTTTTTTTTTTTCCCCTTTAGCAATGAGTTTTAGACTGACTTTTCTTTCTTGTTTTCCCTAAGCAGCCTATAGCAGATGCTTTTGTTTGTTGGGTTGTTTCATATATCATTTAGATTGCCAAACAGCAATCTTATACTACCATTGCCTTTTACACCACCACCTCTTTTCATATTTTTCAAAAAGATTCAAATGCCATGGACATAGATTATCTCATCTGCTTTACTCTAGAGAAATATTCCAAATGTCTTAAAAAAGGCCTGTGCTTTTGCTGCCACAAAAAGGGCCACTTTACTTGAGAATGTCCTGGCATCTCCATACCATCACTTTCACTCTATTCTAATCTTTGACCACTTGATAAAAAAGTAGGAACCATCAAAGCAACCTCCACCTTAATCCAGAAAGCCAATAAGGAGGAAGTTATGATTAAATAACTTTTCACCAATCTGAATGATGCCCTTGCTAAATATCAGCAGGATTTTTAGAAAAAAAGCACTCCTTGACACAAATACCTTTTATACAAAATATAACAGTATCTTAGACTAAATTGAAGCCTTATTCCCTGTATATCCTTATCCAGCTCATTACCTCTAAAACCATCCTCAAAGTCATCAAAACCACCACCCTTTTAAATAGTGGTGTCCAAATCTGCTGTACTGACTGGGACTTTGTCAAATGAAACCATGTTCCCATCCAGAAGCTCTCCTCACTCTTCCTTATCTGCAGCATAGACAAATCCACCAATATAGAATATCACTATGAAGCTATCCTGTTTGTCAAAATTAGAGATATTATTTAAAAGATCTGCTTTTATGTCATGAATAGAGGAAAGGAAAACATTATCCTAGGACATTCACATTCTTAGTTTACTTCCACCAACCCCACTATCAACTGGAAAAAGGGCACTGTTATCATTGATTAAATGAGGAATAAATCCATTAATCTCTTTTTCTTTCACCTTATCTTCTATACAGCCTCCTTATCCAAGAACACCCAACCCATTCTTTAGACTCCCAAACTCTGGATCCCCAAACACATTACCTGTTATGGCTGCTCCATATAACTTAATGTTTCTCATGCTTTATTTATTTTTCTCTTTTCTTTTTTATTTACTTTTAGACTTTTAGTTATGTTCAGATTTAAAAGAACTCCATTCCTCAACTATAACATTGTATACCAGGGCTCTACCCAGTACCCACTCCTTATAAGGCAAGCAACTTGCCTTTTGTAAATATATAATTTCCTTTTATAGTATATGCTGGATACACTCCTTGCTTGAACAGTGTCTATTCCATTTATGGCAATTATATCCACTATCAGGCATACAGCACATGTCTTTCATTTCCATATGTTTTTCTTTCCATTTCATGGCTATGTATGATATTACACCCCTGCAGTGCACATAATATGCCTTATGTTTTCCTTATGTTTTTTATTTCTATTATACATGCTCTAATGGTGCATTGTGCAGTATGTTGACTACAAAAAAATATGTACAAACAGAGTAGAGTAGTATTTAAGCCCAAAAATGGCCTTTGTTAAATCTCAGTCAGGTTTTTCTGGAGTTTTCCCCAAAGCTCCTATCTACTCTACTCATGTAGTTTAAGACATCTGGTAATGACCTGAATGCTATGCATTTTGGGTTGTTTCACCACCCTTGATCACCAGGAGATTAAAGGACTCTGTTGATACCTTAACATCAAACTTCCTAAATAATTCACCAACAAAGCATGCTTCATTTATATGACAGCACACTGCTTAGTGCCAGCAATCTCATATGAAGCTATGTGACTGTATTCTTTGCTCTGACAGCCCACTGGTTGAACCCTGGAATATACACAATGTGTCTTGGTGTGTGTTTCACAACCCAATCTGGCAATATGTTGTCTTTTTTAAATTTGGACTTATCTGTCATTATAAGTTACAATGCTCTATTATACTTCTGAAGATGTGTTCCAAAACTAAGGCCACTAAACTGGTAATGGTGATCTCCTGCATTATATTTTGGAACAATATTATGAAATGTATGAGGTCTGTGCTGGTAGTAGTAGAATTGACCAGAAGAAATATGGAAAAGCCATAAATCTCTTCAATCCTATAAAACCATGAAACAAGATATTCCAGAGTTGGTATCCCATTGACAATCATGAAGACTGGCAATTGTTTACCCTAGACATATGGCAAAAGAAAGATATTTGGATGGTTATGTTGGCCAAGCTCAAGGACTAAACCAGGAAAATATATTCAGTGGTATTAGTACAGTGTAGAGGATATAATGACCATTGCTGACTGACTCACAAGAACAACTTTAATGAAGTTATTAACAATGGCCAAAAGTTCAATGATATATAGGAGATTCTTACTGACTTTCAATCATATATTGCTGATATGTTCAACAAATAGCTGGGTGGTGATCAGAACCAGGCTGATGATGAAGCTAAAGGCATGCTGAAGTTGCTGAAAGCTATTAGTATTAAGGTAGTAGGAAATCATAAAAGAGAATCCATGAGAAAGGCCTGAGATGAGCTGGTCCAAAAGGTCACCAGGGCAGATGGGTTGATTTGGATACCAGAAATAAATGGAATGAAGCTTGGGGAGTTGCAATTCTTGAGTGGGTATCTGATTGCAAAGTATCATATGTAATGATCACCTATTATCCTTTATGCAATATGACTGACATACAAATATCATAGGAATTACAATCCAAAATCCAAAGGCAGTTTCTTCTTTTAAAAAACTCCAGCAACATTAGTCAGCAATGTTTTCCACCAATCACATACCTCTCTTATTTACCTTTTCCAATGATCCAAGCCATATGCTGATTAAGTATGTGAAGGCCTTTCTTCAGCATATTTGTAATTTGAAAGTCAATTATTCTGATAATGTTTTTAGTTTCCAAAAGTTGCTCAATATTGATGGAAAGCTACAACTAGTAACTAAAGGAGATGAATGACTTTCAAATACAATCTCTGAAAGATTGAAAAGGCACAACACAAAAAGATCCTGGAGGAAAAAGCTACATGGCACTAATACCAATACTGATGAGGAAACTCATGTTAGTAATACCAATATTAAAACTTGGTCACTGATTTTTCCAAAGAAAGGCCTGTGGAGAACAGGAATGGATATTGCAAATTCAGGAGCCAATGGTAGGTTAGAGATAGTGTTATGATTCAATCCCTATTCTTCCTTACTTCTCATGGACACCGTTTCCCTTTTCTTCTACGATGACCCATTCCTTCCATATTGGCCGATTACTCATCACTTCGCTGTCATTGTTTCCTCCTACCCAATAGCGTTTATCTCTTCACTTAGTCATACTTCTTTGATGTTGTTCTACGACATTCCTTTCCTATCTTGACGATAGTTTCCTTTCTCACTCTTGGTCCGTGTGCTTTCCTTTTCTCCTTAAATACGGCTTGCACAGACCTGTACACTCCAAGCTATTTCTACTTGGAATATACCAAGCTGATCGTCTACTACGAGTCAGTCTCGTCGTTCACCTAGCCGACTTCCTCGATCTCCTCGTTTCTACCTCGTTCTAGTCAGGCTTACGCCTCAACATCACATCACACCTGGTCAAGCTCACACTTCCAACAACACCATCACTGTCCTCCAAGTCTACGCTCGCCTCTATCCAAGTCAAGCGTAACAGATAGACTCACCAAGACAATGATTGTTTCAGCAACATTTATGTAAAACAGACATAGATAGTGATGTTGAAAATTCTGTGGAAAGTTTGAATGGTGACCAAGCCAACCTCAGAGTTAGCTTTAAAGGAAATCATGCTGACTTAGTATTATTCCCAAGAGCATTGGAATCTCGGAATATAACAGGTAAGGGTACTGGTAGTGTATCCCAAGCTACAACAAAGATTTGAAACTGCTCAAGCACTCTGAGACCATCCAGATCAGCTATTGCAAAGGCTGAGTCAGTGCTGACATCTTCAAGAATGAATCAGCAAGTTGCCACCAATAATACTGATCATGGAAAAGGCAAAGAGAAGGCCAAGGCAGCAAGCATACCAAATACTATTGTATCTGCAAATGACATGCAAATCCAAAACATAAATAATGGTGAGCTTTTTCTTGCTTCAATTTGTCAACACATGAATTAATATACTGAAATAGATGGAATCATAGTAAATGCCAATAATGAAATATAGGTGATATATAAGAAAGATAAACATTAGCAAGCCATTGTACATCACATGCCAAAATATATAGAGTTGAATAATATCAACCTACAATTAGTGAAGTTGGCTATGAAGAAGTCCAAGGTAAATAGATATTAGTAAAAAAATGGAGTTGCATGAAGGCTAATTTGAATACATAGATTACTAAATCCATAGGGGAGAAGGTAGAAAGATTAGCAGACTCTTGGTGTGATCCTGGAATTGTATTGGCTGCCTCTAAAGCTGGGCCAACCTCCACTGATTCTAAAATACATTGCTGGTTAGGCTGAAAACAGAAGATCCCTACACCACCTGATGCAAATTACAACCTAACAGCAAAGCTGAAGTTAAAAAAAGCAATGAGACCAAAGTAGAACCAGGAATGACTAAGAAAGCAAGGATACAAATGTGTTTATAGTGCATATAACTGAATATATTTCTGCTACTAAGTATGACATGTTTGAAAGAAAGAAAAAAGAAAAAAAGATGTAGCAAATAAAATAAGTGTCCATTACTGCCTGTTTGTACCATGCTGAGCATTTTCATCATTGTACAATTGTAATGCCATAATCTCACTTGGTGGCATTGCCTCATTCTCTGCCAACATCAGAGCAGCACCACTTGCCCTTTTATTATGTAAACCTTCCTCACTATTGGCACCAGCCACCTGCATCAGCTCACTTGATGCCAATAGTGCCATAATTGCTGATTCATCATGGGGTGTGTTGGTAGCAGCTAGAATAGTCATACTGGAGGGTGGAGCAATGTCAGACACATTCAATATAGACCAGGTCAGTGCTAATTGTAGTGTTCCAGTCTTCTCTTTATAAAGCATATATATTGATGAGAACATCTGCATTGTTGCTAAGGTGAGTCTGAGGTGTAATTGTCAATAGTGACATGCTGAGTCTTGGTGGTATTGTTATATCAAGACAAGGCTTAGTGATCTCTGATGTCTCCAACTTGGATATTGTTGGCACTTTGATGAAAACCTATATATTGTCTATAACACTAGCTGGAGATGCAGTGGCTGATTGTAATATGCTGAAACTTGGCAGCAGAGATTTGGATGAGATGACACCAATGGCTGCATTTGAAGTGGATATGCATGGAATATTGGCATTAAGGGAAATGGTAGTTGGGAAAGGAAGGGGGTCTGATATTAGTGGAGAAGAGAAGCACACCTGCTGATTATTGGCAAGTATTGGTGATGCAGTATGGAATTACATTATGATATCCTGTGAAACAATGCATTTTGGGGTTGGTGAAGACAGCACCTTTGGCTGATCAATCATTTGGGGTGTAGTTAGCATGGGTATTATAGAGGCAGGACCTTTTGAATATATGTCCATCAATGTGGCATATCTATTGCTGTGCTTACCCAATGAAATATCATACTTACCAAGACCTTCTTTGTTCTCCAGGTTAGCATGCTAATATTTACTTTCAAGTAGGAATCAGAGCCATAATCCACCTGTGCTGGAATTCATCTCAGAGCAGATAGTTTGAAGAATTCTGCTGAACATTTTGATGGTGGATTTCATCAATGCAACTTGGTCTTTCAATTGCTTTATTTGCTTGTCACTCAGTGCCTTTTAAGTGGTGTGTCACAAACTGGTTCCCTACTGTCTTTAACTCCAGAAGGGGGCATGTTCATTAGGTGTCTGATGCTAGGAGGTCTGGAGATTGAAGAAACTGTGGGAACAATGTCTGGAGTTTATCAAAGCACATAGGAGTCCAAGGAACTTGTGAAGGTATACTTAGAAGGGTGAAGATGGAGTTAGCATGGAACAGAGTCAAAGGGACTTTGGTGCAGGACTTATGTATTACACTCTTGTACACTGTCATGTTCTAATTTCAGAGCAGAGGTACAGAGATGGATTACAGGGGGTGTAGAGATGATCCAGAAGGACAGAAGTATAGTAGTGGAGTAAAAGGATGTGGACAGTGTTACCCTGGGCCCAGATAGGGGCAAGTGTAGCCTTGGATAGTGAAAACAATATTGACTGAAGCATAGGCTTGATGGGATATGAAGAGAACCTAGAGATGTAGGCCTGACTAGGACTTAAAAGGTGGGATTAAGTGTTACGCATAGCGTCGCAAACGTAGATCTGGAACGTTGGGTGCGACCAAGGTTCAATCTGAGGGTGTGGACGACAGGTCGGTCGTCGGGTCGAAGGTAAATGAGGGGAGTTCACTAGGAATCGCCTAGGAACTTACAGAGCAGCTCAAGAGCGTGCAGGGGCTCACAGAGGTCCAAGGGGTGGTTCAAGATACGACGCTAGTATTGCGTAGATCAAGAATAGAGAATATTATATAGGCAGCGGAGGTATATATACTCGATGTGTACGTAAGCGACAGAAGTCTGTAGAAGCGGATGGAACTACTGCGGATTGGTAAGTACGTATGAGTCAGTGGGAAGGTAGCGGAGAGACGACGCCGCTGTGAGAGAAGCGGCGGAGGAGCGGAAGCTGTCCATAGAAACGTACGGAATGATCAAGAAGAGAGTCCGGAGCCTGTCCCAGTAGGATCAGAAGGAACGGTGTCAGGCTAGAATGCAGGATAGAGAAGCTACTGGTTCAGCGATACAATGAACAGGTAATGCTCCCAGCAGGGGCCGGGGTCGGAATAAGCAAAGGAAAAGAGAAAAACGGACTGACGCAATAGTACAACCATAACATTAAGGAGGCAGCAAGATTGTGAGGAGTAAGGCTAGGCAAATAATGAGATAGATTCAAAGTAGGTGGATTGCTTGAGGTATTACCAAGGAAAACTAGCTTAGTTTACATGGGTGTGTACAATTAGTATTTAGGAAAAAGGGAAGAGCACATGGACCAAGGACTTAAAAGGAGACTATTATCAAGATAGAAAGGGGATGTTGTGGAACAACACTGAAGGAGTATAACCAGGAAGTGAAAAGGAAACACTATTGGTAGGAAGGGTTACAATAATAAGCAAGTGATGAGTAATTGGCTGATGGAAATGGGGGTGAGTTATTATATGGAAAAGGAAATAGTGTTCATAGGAGAGGGGTGATAGAAAGGGGTGAATTGTAACAGACAGAGTCTGTTGAGCAGGAAGTCATGGGTCAGACATGGAGAGACAGTGGGAGTGTTGTTGTTAATATTTGAACTAGGGAATTTACAGGGTAGAGTACCTACAATGACTTCAAAAACCCTTTCAATAACTAATCCCAATGTAGTGTGTGAAGCACACTGCAAACACCCATGGGAATATCACTTATGTTTGTAGAGACCAAACAAAGTACAAACTCCTGGCTACAAATAGAGCCATAAATTATGTAGTTTGGTCCATATGCAGCTAAGATATGACCATTTTAAAACAACAATATCATTGAAAGGGTTTTTTTACTTTTCAATCTCAAGGTAGAATCTTAGTAAACTCAAGGTGCAACTGCCTATACTGTATATGCTTGAGAAATCAAAGATATACAAGTGAACACTGTGTCTGAGTTTAAAAAGATTCACACATTCATGTGTTTACATACTTTCTGTCTATATTTAGTTGTAGTATGCTACTAGTTACTCTAAGGCTGAAAATAGTGAATATAACTGTTCCACTGCCTCTACCATGGATATGTATGGATCCATCATATACTCCCTTCATTTCCATTGCATTTTCAAGCTACACAATGGTACTAAAAGACATTTAACCACATATATTCTCTTTATTTTAGTAAAAGGGTATTTTTTGTATTCTTTTCATAAGGCCAGAACTGCTTTCCAGGTCCTCAGATATTTACTACATGTTGTCACATAGCCTCTTTATCCACAACCATTTACTTCTAAGCCTTTGTTGCTTTGTATCATTTCAAAATTTGTCTCAAATCTAATAGTACATTTATTTAATATAGGGGTCTGCTTGCTTTATGGCCATTGTCATATAGCTATTCATGAATAAAAGATGTCTGGTTTTTCATTGGAACCATATAATGTCATTGGTACCCTTGACAGTGTAATTTCTATTAGTATCAACATATTTTTGCATGCTTTTCTGGATCTAGATAAAATTAAAGCCAATTGTTTGTTGATTATTGCTTTTATATTACCATTATGGTACTGCTAATGCATTGTGTTCTGAAAATGGGATAATGAGAAACATCTAGTGTTACGTATAGTGTCACAAACATAATCCAGAACAATGGTGGTAGCTGATGTTCAATCTGAAGGTAACAACAACAGGGTAAGCCGATGTCTGAAGGTTAACGAGGGGAGTTTGTAAGGGGAAGGCCTTAGAACACACAGAGCAACTTAGGAGTGCACAGAGACTTTTAGAGATCCAGGTGGTGGTTCAAGATACAATGCTAGTATTGTGAAGATCAAGAATAGAGACTACTGTACAAGCAGCAACAGTATATATACCCAAGAGTATGTAAGCAGTAGAATATCATGGAAGTGGAAGGAACTACTATGAAATGACCAATACGTATGAGTAAAGTGGGAAGAGGTGGGGAGATGACACCACTGTGAGAGAAGCAGCAGAATGGGGGCTGTCCATGAAAATGCACAGAATGTACAGGAATAAAGCCTGGGGCCCTTACCAGTGGGAGCTGAAGGAACAGTTTAGGGCCAGAAGGTGGGGTAGAGACACTGCTGGGTCAGTGATACAACAAATAGGTAGTGCTCCCAGCAAGGGCCAGGGTCAGAGTAAGCAAAGGAAAAGAGAAAAATAGAGGCACACAATAATACCATTGTAACATTACCCCCTTCTAACAATTGAGTCCCTGGCTTGATCCTCCTGGTAAATCCCCTAAAGGTTACCTTTGGAGCAGATAAGTGATCGGTTATCTCCATAAATATCCTTGGCCTGATCTGCCAATAAGTGCTTGAATGGACAGTCAAGGAGTACATGCCCAAACTGAGTGCAATGTGTGCACAGGAGACTGGGACAAAACCTGGCACTATGTCCCCAGCAACTGCAAATGTTGCATTGGATATGGAGACAATTAGATTGAGTGTGGCTTGGGGTGGATATGTAATAGTGAGGGCAGGAATAATGAACACAGTCCTCATGATAGTGACCCAGAGCATGACACTGAAAACATTCAGTTAATGCAGAGGTGAATGGGCAGATAATGGCCAAGGAAACAACATGTGAGGGGGAAGAGAATACATTGCCTGCTTCAGTGTGAGCCATCCAGGTGTGAATAGTGCAAATGTTGTCATTGTTTCATTGACTACCATTGAGGTGAAGAGATGTGAGTGAAGAGTAACATGATGGGAGGGGGAGTCAAGATCACAGAGAGATCAGTGGGGGTGGAGAAGACAGGAGTGGGGATGAGAATGGGTGGTGGTGATGGGATGAGCATGGAGCATACATAGTGGGTGCATTCCTCTGGGGACATGCATAAGAAAATATGGTGGAAAGTGGGATAGATATTACAAGCAGGGATCTGTTCTATGAAGTTGGCAAAACTGTGAAGATGCAGCAGTGTGAGGATACAAGTGGGGGCATTGTAGATGAGGAGGTGCATGGAAGCACCGAAAGCTACAGGGAGGTTGCTGGGAGCAGCTTGGCTGTGGTATATTTGTGTGGTGGACACATCTAGAAAGAGATGAACTAGTTCCTGGGAGACCTTGTCACATATAAAAAGTGGGAGGTGTTCCACAATACCAAGGAGGTGGCTGTCAATGAGTACTGTGGTGTAAAGGAGGTGTAAAAAGCAGACTGGCAAGTGGGCTGGGAAGACGGGGTGAAGATGGATGGGCAAGGCGATGTAAGAAGTGTTACAATAGACCTGGGAAGGGGCTAATGTAGTCCTAAGAGACCTGGAGTGAGGGGACGAGGGAACAAGATGTCCTAGGGATTTCCTAGTGACAGGCGTCTGTTGCGATATGCAGGGAGATGAAGGAACCTCAAGGGCATTGAGGTGCACAGGGACAAAGGGATGTTGCACAACGACGATGGTCAAAGCAACACAGAAGCCACTCGATAGTAGGCTTAAGACTAAAAAGGGACAAGACCTTAGTGCAGCTAAAGAGCAAGACAAAGAGGCTTGGATTCTGTTACACTTGACCTGGGTAGGGGCAAGCGTAGCCTTGGGTAGTGAAGACGATGTCAACAGAAGCGTAAGCTAGACTGGACGCAGAGAGATCTAGAGGCGTAGGCCTGACTAGAGTTCAGTGGACAATATATAGACGAGGGAGTTAAGGAGTACAGTGTAGGGATCCTGGACTCCCTACGTATGAAATTGTATGTTCCCCCAAGTCCTAGGATCACTTACATTCGCCCGTCTTCGCTTCCTAATCATCCGGTCCGTCCTGCTGACCACCCAGCTCATCCGGTCGTACCATCCGGTCCACCCGGAACCTACTACCCAGTCATGGGATACTTCATGGCCATCCGGAACGTCCGCATCTGTCCATACGTGTCCTTTGTCCTCTATCCATGTGCCTAGGCTCGTCGGTGAGTGTTTCTCTACTATCTTTTTCTTAGCTTCCATTATACCATGCTCGCTCTACTACTCAAAATGGGCTTACTCCCTTCGCGACTACTATACTCCCCCTTATCCTTGATGTTTCGTCAGTTGCTACGGACTCAATTTGCATGTGAAACTTACTTAGAGTCTCGGGTATGCCCGGACTATAAAAGGGTGTCTTATGCATTTTGAAATCATCTTCCATTCTCCCTTTACGACAGTCCTAAGCCTTCCGGACCCTCTTCTCTCTACCCAGCTTGTAGGCAAGAGATCCTACTGACATCGGCGACTTCACATACAACTATCCACCCTAGTACCGGCCGGACCCCCGTGGAAGAGTCCTACACTAGCCTCTAAAGCTTGAGAAGTGCATGAACAGTGGGTGCGAGCTCACCCAGTTGGGGAACGACTCCTAAGCATCATCCTTCTACTTTTGTTCTCTTCTGCTACCCTTGGGATGAACCTTTCGTACTCTTCTGCCTTAACGCTTGCTACTGACCGGGTCGGACTACCCTTTTTTTATCCACCCGCAGGACCTAGGTGTTTTCTACAACGGCTAGGTGAACGACAAGATGGACTCGTGGTAGGCGATCAACTTGGTGTATTCCCAAGGAGAAATAGCTTAGGATGTACAGGTTTGTGCGAGCTGTATTTAAGGGGAAAAGGAAAGCGCACGGACCAAGAATGAGAAAGGAAACTATCATTGAGATAGGAAAGGAATGTCGTGGAACGACATTGAAGAAGTATGACTAAGTGGAGAGATAAACACTACTGGATAGGAGGAAACGATGACAAATAAGTGATGAGTAAGTCGGCTGATGGATAGGAAGTGAGTCATCGTAGAGGAAAAGGAAAGGGATGTCTGTGAGAAGAAAGAGAAAAAGGGGTGAATCGTAACAGATTCCAGGTGGTAGTTTAGGAAAGACAAGCATGGGGAACTATAGTACAGGAGTGATGGGTTTATATACAAGAGAAAAGGAAGATGATGTAAATGGTCATGGAAGGTCATGGAATGTTAAGGAACAGTCATGATGAAGTGTCTGTGATAAGAGATAAGCAAGGGCGAATGAAAGGAAGCTGGTTAGTGTGCAAATGGCTATTGGAGGATAGGGAGTATGGATATGATAGTAACCGGCTGAGGGAAATGAGCATCCAACATATCGCTGGAATGGACTAGGAAATATAAGGACAACAAACATAACAAGGAAAAGAAAAGAATGAATTGTAACAAGAAGAGTTAGAAGAGGAAGAGGAGGACAAGGACATAGTGAATGGGCATATACTGGTGGGGAAGTAGATGGGTATGTTTTTAGGATAGATTTTGGGACAGCTTATAAGCAGAGAGGATGTCAAGAGCATGGCAGAGATTAGATTCGGGTTCCCAGGTGTTTTCTGATGAAGGATAGCCTTTCCATGCGGTCAGGTATTTGCAGCATCCCAGTGTACCCTAATGAGACACAATCTTGTCAACTTCATATTCTTCTTTAGATCCAACAAGATCTGGTGGTGGATAGGGGAAGTTCAGGCCAAATGCAGGAGTTTTGTAAAAGGTTAATAAGAGGAAGGCATGGAAGATGTCGTGTATTTTCCAGGTGGGCAGTAACTGGAGGCAGTACACCAGCAGAGATAGTATCTGTTACGATTCGCCCCTATTTTCCCTTTCTCTCACAAACACTATTTCCTTTTCCCCTACGATGACCCCTTTCCACCCATTGGCTGATATTACTCATCACTTCATAGTCATTGTTTCCCTCCCACCTATAGCACTTATCTCTCTCACTTAGTCATACAGTACTTCTTCGACATTGTTCCACAATGTTCCTTTCCTATCTCGACAATAGGCTCCATTCTTGCCCTTGGTCCGTGCACTTTCCCCTTCCCTTTAAATACAACTTGTACGGACCTGTGTACTCTAAGCTATTTCTCCTTGGGAATACACCAAGTTGATCGCCTACCTCGAGTCTGTCTCGTCGTTTGCCTAGCCGCACTCCTCAACTCCCTCGCCTATACACTGCCCACTTGACTCTAGTCAGGCCTACGCCTCTAGACCTCTCCGCGTCCAGTCAAGCCTACGCTTCTATCAACATCGCCCTCGTCACCCAAGGCTACGCTTGCCCCCACCTGGGTCAAGCGTAACAGTATCTGAGCAATTTCAAATGGACCCAAATGTTTGGGAGTGAGTTTCTAGGAGGGGTAGTCAATGTAGAGGTTAGAGGCCTCTAGCCAGACCTTATCTCTAACTTTCCAGGGGGAGAAGCATCAGGTGGTACGTTCAGCCATGATCTGATGGGTGGAATTGTAAGCAGCCAATGCTTCATTGTGGGCTTTATTGGGGAGAGTGAGGTGCCTTTCCAGGGCTAGGAGGAATGTCTTTCTGAGTGATGGATATGAGTGGGGTTCATAGCCTAGGAGGAGGGAGAATGGGAAAACTTTAATGAAGCTATGGGGCATAGAGTTGTGGTGGAATTTGGCAGTGGTGAGGAGATCTGGCCATGATGTGGGGTTATTGCTGCAGAAGATTCTCAAGTACATTTCAACCTCCTGGTTGGTCCACTCTGTTTGGCCATCAGTTTGCAGGTGGTAAGTGGTAGAGAGGCAAACATCATAGTGAAGGAGGTGGGAAAGTTCCTTGGCAAATGTGGAGGTGAACTGGGGGCCATGGTTAGAGATGATGGAGTCATGGAGTCCAAAGCATTTGAAGACATGGAGGAAAAAGAGGGTAGCTACTCCCTGAGCATCAATAGTTTTGGAACAAGGGCATAAAATTATCCCCTTTGAAAGGCCTTGGTTGACCACAACCAATAAGGAATTATGCCCTTTGGCAAGAGGGAGGTCTGTAATAAGGTCCATAGACAACTGTTTAAATGGGAGAACAGTGGTAAAGATGATGGGTGACAGGGGCAGCATAGTGGGGTGTTATGTGTAGCATTACAACGAAGATCTGGAACGTCAGGAGTGGCCAAGGTTCAATCCAAGGGTATGGACAACAGGTCGGTTGTTAGGTCGAAGGTATACAAAGGGGGTTCTCAAGGAATTGCCTTGGAACACTCAGAGCACTTCAATAGTGTGCAGTGGCTAGTAGAAGTCTGGGGGTGGTTCAAGAAACAATGCTAAGATTGTGCAGATCAAGAATGAAGTCTACTATATATGCAGCATAGGTATAAATACCCTATCATATGAAAGCAGTGGAAGTCCATGGAATTGGATGGAACGATTACAGAATGACTGGTATGTATGACTAAGGTGTAAAGAAGCAGGGAGACGACATCACTGTGAGAGAAGCAGCAGAGAAGATAAGCTGTCCGTGAGACATAGGAGATATTCAGGTAGTAAGTCCAGGACCTGTTCCAGTAGGATCCAAAGGAACTGTTTCAGGCCAAAAAGTGGGGTAGAGACACTGCTGGGTCAGTGACACAACGAAAAGGTAATGCTCCCAACAGGGGTCAGGATTGGAGTAAGTGAAAGAAAAGAGAAAAACAGACCAACGTAGTAGCACAACCATAACAATCCCCTTGCTCCATCCCCTATTATATGCCCATTCACTATGTCCTCCTTCTCCTCTGCATCCTCCAACTCTTTCCAGCTATCCTCACCCATCCACTTGTGCTCCATGTACCCAGTACACTTGCCAGTCCAATTTTTACACCTGCTTTACACTGCTATCATCACAGATGAGTCTCTTCTCTCTATTGTCAAACATTTGCCATGTTTTGAGCATGATGAAGTCTTCCAGGAACTCATTCATCTCTTCCTAGATCTTTGTACTACCCAGGTCTACCATGGGCAAGCAGCCCCAAGCAACCTCCCTGCTGCATTTGGTGTTACAACTTGTTCTTTTTCCCTTATGCTTGGTTCCCCTTTATTTTACTTAGCCTATCCCAGTAATGCATTGGACGCTCATCTCTTTCAGCCAGTTACCACCATACCTATTTCCTTTATCTTTCAATAGTCATTTGCATGCTAACTGGCTTCTTTCCATTTGCTATCTTTGCATTCACTCCCAGTTTGAACATTGGCCTTCCCTGATATTCTGGATCTCATTGCATATGCTTTGTGTAACACAACTGAAACAATGTCATGTGGAGATCTACATACTTTAACTATATGAATGACATGCTGGAGACACTGGAGAAATATATAGAAGAGATAAATATATTTTGACATATGAAAATGTGTAAAAAGAAGGTGGTTGTCACCCTCAACAATTGTATAGTGAAGGCAAGCTTTGTCTTGAAGCAGATGAGATCTGGCAACAAGTTTATTGGATATTTGTTTATGACATTGTCTATATAAACACCTTTGGAAAAGGCACTGAAACATGTAGACAAGAGTCTTGTCAAGATAAGAATTTGTTTTATTTTCATACAAAGAGCTCTTGGATGAAGATGCTGTTTTTTGCAAATTGACCATATGGTCAATTTGCAAAAAACAGCACATGTGTTGGAAAACATTCATGTCACCTCTAACACCACCTTTGTTTTCCACAAATTGACCACAAGGTCAAATTTCAAAAAACAGCATGTCCTGGTGTTCTTTTGCACTTTTGGACACAAGTGTTATTTTTTGCAAATTAATGTGAAAAATAACACTTGTGTCTGGAGCCCTGATCTTTCTTTGGATTGGGAATACTGTGCTGACTTGTTTTGTTTCAGAATTCTCATGATTCAATCTGTTCATCCATTCATACATCCTTATCAAAGGATATTGAAATATTGGATTGCCTATTGCAGAGATGTTCTGCTCCATCAGCACAAATCCCACTATTGACAAGAACAAGCTTTATTTTTCTCATGGACTGGTCTGTACCTTGTCCTTGTCTTCACATAACTCATACTCACACACAAGATTATTTCTCAAATTGCTAATACATTCTTTTCACTATATTCTACAATGTTGCAAATGGAGTACCAGATTAGCTCAATCAACCAGCTGAAGTGTCTTTTGACACTCATAAACATTTATCAATTCTTTATATCCCAAAAAATCAAGGCAGATCCAAAAAAGGAAAAGGAAAAGGAGAAGATCATTCAAAATAATGGGGATAAGAATAATAAGGACATTGATGATGTCTAACAGTGCATGAATGCCCTCACAAATGACCAGGAGTTGCTCAAGCATACAAAGAATGATCTGTGTCAACAGCTTCTTAGCAAAGAGATTGCCACTATTGACATTGTACTCAAGTCCTCCATCAAAAGCATCAAGTCTTACCCTTCTGCTCAACAGGCCAACTGGCTCAACCACTAGCATCATACCCCTATTCCATCACCTTCCAGTTGCACATTATGAAAATTCTCAATGCCCATAGTATAAACTGGACAACAATATCCAATAACTTTGAATTACACATCCATTTTAAGATTGTTTCCATTGCCATTATGGAGTACTGTGCCATCACCTCCTATTGTGAGGATCTTTTTGACAACATCTATAGCACCACTGCTCACATTTGCTCCATCTTGAAGCAATGTGCCATCTTCATCTTTGTTTACATTGTTTTTGTTTCCAAGTCATCTGCCTCCACCAATACCACCACCCTTTTTCTTTGGGCAGATGGAATTACCTTTGACTTTGACCTTTTTGTAAACATTAACTTCAACATTTGTAAAGAATAAAAGTGCAACATGAAACTTGCTTGTAAGAAGAGGCAGGGTAACACCATCCAGTGTATCATCAATGCTATTCAATAATGTAAATGCTCCTGGTTTGATTCAAATTTGGACATCACATCCTTGTTGAAGCCTGCCATTTAAAATAATATGCATGAAATTTGTTATGCTTGACCTGGGTAGGGGTGAGCATAGCCTTGAGTGACAAGGGTGACGTCGACAGAAGCGTAAGCTTGACCGGATGCGGAGAAGTCTAGAGGCATAGGCCTGACTAGAGTTGAGTGGGCAGTGTATAAGCGAGGACGTCGAGGAGTGTGGCTAGGTGAACCACGAGACGGACTCAAAGTAGGCGATCAACTTGGTGTATTCCCAAGGAGAAATAGCTTAGAGTGTACAGGTCTATGCGAACTATTTTTAAAGGGAAAAGGAAAGCGCACGGACCAAGAATGAGAAAGGAAACTATCGTCAAGATAGGAATGGAATGTCGTGGAACGACATAGAAGAAGTGTGACTAAGTGGAGAGACAAACGCTACTGGATGGGAGGAAACAATGACAGCGAAGTGATGAGTAATCGGCCGATGTGGAAGAAATGAGTCATCGTAGAAGGAAAAGGAAATGATGTCTGTGAGAAGTAAGGGAAAATAGGGGTGAATCGTAACAATTAATGGAAGCCCTCACTAACACAGGGCTTGGCAATGACTGAACTGCCCTCCTTATGGGCTTACACATGACCCTTGAAGAACTGCATGGGAAAATTGAGAGATTGACTGCAAACAATGTGGGACTTACATAATGAAACCAAGAACTAGATGCTGTCCTGGTGGCACTCTGGAACCAGCCAACACCCACACCACAAATAGTGCCCACCTCCTCTTCACCAAGTCTATTATATTGCATCTGTAACAGACATGTAAGTGAAGCATCTTGCCATGGAGTGGCCATCTTGGATGGCCATTGCTTATACATACTGTAGGACCATGGAAATTTTGCCCATATGTTAACCCATGAAAAAGTGGCTATCCAAGATGGACATACTCTATTTGAATCAAACAATACACTTTACAGGTGTCTGAACTTGCAATTGGGTTTTTTTTGATGAGGTTCTTGGTGAAGGCATGCAACTAAGTCATTTCCCAATTATATATAGTGAGCTTCATTATGTACTCAATATACAATCATATTCTGAAAATTTTGCAATCTTTCCAATTCACAGAGTTAATTGTATATTGAATAACATATGTTACAAACTGTTTATGCATTATATCCATCAGTTTGTAAATGGGCTGAGGTGATTTCAGATCAGAAGTGTCCTTGTTGTGAGATCTAGTGAATGTACTGTGAATAAAATTTGCCTCACCACTGGCCTTGTGCATTGCTTTCAAATCCATGTAATTCACTTTGTTAATCTTCCAAAATATGTTAATGTATTTGGAGAAATCATTGAAATTCTCAATTCCCATTCATTGGCCAATAATATAAAGATTCTATACATACAATTAGTGTCAACCTTTAAATCAATATAATAATGATTTACTTGAGGGTGTGTGGTAACCAGGATTATGGTCATTTCAGCAAGAAATCCTGCCTGATATCTGAGAGTGTGATACATCATGTGAGTAAGATTGTGTTTTCTTGCATTATGCACTTTATCAGCTGTGAAGACCAAATAATCCCTATTGAAAACCATTGTTAGGGAAAGTGATTGGAAATGTGCATTTTTTAATGATTTGTCCATTTGGATCATCAGACTGGATGTGAAAATCTTTGTCACATCATCTTGAATTACCTGAACATAGCATTAGTGATCATGTTTCAATATACCATTTCAAATAGAATGTACCATTGTTTCCAGAATAACTTGGCATGTGAAAGGTTGGTAACTCATACCAAACAAAGATGTCCACTAGCTAACTTGATTATCATAGTGACCAATATAGGGGATAATATCAAATGAGGAAGGAGATAAGAAATGCTTGATCTCTACTTCCCATTTTTTGCAAAAATTAACTGGATATACAATGATATTCAGAAGATCAGGAATATTTTCATCCTTACTTGGAAAATCATAATTTACTAGAAAGCATATGAATATACAACAAATGTAGGAGACTGAAATGCACTGAAACTACTGGAATTTACCAGATTTGAAAAAGCATTTCCAATAAAATGTCAAACACCTAATGGTTCTGATGACTTGCAATATCTTACTAAGTCCAATTCCATCCATGAAAAGGATAGGCTTTCCCTCAAAGGCATGCTCCAACATCTAATAGATATTGACCAATTGATGCCAATGATGTCAGAAAGGCTGGTGACCTGATTCTGGTGTTTGCAGCCATTGGTGTTCTTTTTCACACCATGTGTTAATTATCATATCAGGATCTGTTTGTTTTTGGAAATACAGGAGATGTTTGTTTAACAATCCTAGCATTTTCCAAAGTATATCTTTATCTAATCTTTAAAGTTCTTTGACATTCACCAACTTATAAAGTACATCCTGAATTACTCTTAGTAATTCTATTTTAATCATGAGCAGATTAGAACCACCAATGATATTTCATTAATGTAGCTTGAATTTACTAGTTGATTGTTCCATTCCTATATTCTTTTGTATTGTCAAAAGCATCATTTCTATTACAATAGGCCGAGATAGGAACCATTATTGTTACATGGAGTGTTGCAATGGAGATCTGGAACAACAGAAGTAGCCAAAGTTCTATCTGAAGGTAATGACAACAGGGGAGGCTGATATCCGAAGGTAAGCAAAGGGGGTTCTCAAGGGGAAGGCCTTGGAACACACAAAGCAATTCAAGAGTGTATAGTGACTCAAAGAGATCCAAAGGGGTGGTTCAAGATACAATGCTAGTATTGCATAGATCAAAAATGGGGTCTAGTGTATAGGCAGCAATGGTATAAATACTCAGTGGTATGTAAGCAGTGGAATGCAAGGGAATTGCATGGAACAACTATGAATGACACATATGTATGAGTAACATGAGAATGAGATGGGAAGACAAGGCCATTGTTACGGTCGTGCTATTGCGTCAGTCTGTTTTCCTCTTTTCTTTCGCCTATTCCGACCCCGGCCCCTGCTGGGAGCACTACTTGTTCGTTGTATCACTGAACCAGCAGCTTCTTTATCCTGCATTCTGGCCTGACACCGTTCCTTCGAATCCTACCGGGACAGGCTCTGGACTTTCATCTTGATCATTCCGTACGTTTCTATGAACAGCCTCCACTCCTCCACCGCTTCTCTCACAGCGGCGTCGTCTCCCCGCTACCTTCCCATTGACACATACATACTTACTAATCCGCAGTAGTTCCGTCCAATTCTACGGACTTCTGATGCTTACGTACTGTCGAGTACTTATACCACCACTGCCTGTACTAGTACCTCATTCTTGATCTTCACAATCTAGCGTTGTTTCTTGAACCAACCCCCAGACCTCTGTGAGCCTCTGTACGCTCTTGAGTTACTCTGTAAGTTCCTAGGCGATTCCTAGCGAACTCCCCTCATTCACCTTCGACCCGACGACTGACCCGTCGTCCGCCCCTTTGGATTGAACCTCGGCCGCGTCCGACGTTCCGGATCTACGTTCGCAACGCTACGTGTAACAGCCATCATGAGAGAGGCAACCAGAACAAGAAGACTATCCATGGAAATGTATGAGATGATCAAGAAGTAAGTCTGGGGCCCTGTCTGGAAGGATCTGAAGGAACAGCTTAGGGCCAAAATGTGGAATATAGACACTGCTGGGTTAGTAATATGATGAATAGATAGTGTTCCCAGCAGGGGCCAAGGTCAGAGTAGGAGAAGGAAAAAAGGAATACTGATACATGCAGTAGCACAACCATAACAATTATAGTCTTGTTAGATCTGAGGATGAGGGAATGAGGAAGTCCTAGGAAATTCCTAGTGACAGAATGTCTGTTGCAATGTGTTATGGTTGTGCTATTGCCTCCTACCAGAAGGGGTCCAGACTTTATTCTTGATTGTTACTATGGACAATTCACCTTTTTGATTGTCTCTCTTATGGTGGCCTTGTCTTTCCACATCTTCCCACCTTACTCATACATATATGTCATCCACAGTCATTCCTTGTGATTCCATTGCACTCCACTGCTTACATACTATTAGAGTATATATACCTTCACTGCATGTACATTAGCCCTCATTGTTGATCTTCACAATTCAAGTGTAGTATCTTGAACCACTCCCAGATTTTGCTGAGTCACTGTGCACTCCTAAGTTGCTCTGTGTGTTCCAAGGCTTCCCCCTTGTGAACCCCCTTCACTACCTTCAAAAATACCTTTGGTTTGGACATCAGCCACTCCTGCCATCCCAAATCCCCTTTATCTATGCTTCACATAACAAAAGATCAAGAATCTCTCTCCATTCCTCCTATCTAGGAGCAGAACTGACCAACTTTGTCCAACAGAGCCAACCCTTCAAGAACCTCTTATTTCCATCCTCCACAGTTGGACAATAAAGATTCTGCCACTTGCACATCATACACACCTCAACATCCTTGTTCCCATCTCACAGGCCTTCCCCTGTCAGCCTGACCCAGCCCTTCATCACTCATGCCTTTGCCCACTCATATCTCCAGCCCTATCCAAGCTACCCCACCCCAGTTGCCCTGTATGTCCACCACCAAACTCAAAGTGGCCTTATCTGCCAACTTCTCTAGTGAACCAGCCAATGCCATGCATTGGATGAAAGCAATGCACACATACTTCATAATAAACCCCATGCTCTACACCTCAGATGAGACCAGGGTCATGACCATCCTGAACAAAATGAGTAAGGGTTGAGGTGTGTCATTTTCTGAAATGTGATATGACCTTATGGCTGCCACCAACATCACCACTAGTAAGAAAACCTTTGAGAAACTCACCACCAACTTTGAAACTACATTCCATCCCTTCAACATTAAGACCACTGCCTGCCATAAGCTCAGCAATCTCAGGCAAAAATCCATTCACACCTCCAAAGGCACCACTGATGATGGCTTTCAAAAATATATCATTGACTTTTAGAACCTAGCTTCAAAAGCTGGGATAACAGACCAAGAAATCTTTATCGATATCTTTTCATTGGGGATTTACTCTCACATCACCCTCATAATTCTGGGTATTGAAAAGACCTCTGCCACCATTGCAGATTGGATCACCAAAGCCAAGGCCTTCCATATCCACCTTGGTCAAATGGACACCCTTTAGAAAGGATGTTCTGCTCCCTTCTTAATCCAGCATTACCCCATCATCAACCATAATGCCATGAATGTTGATATAGTCTGTCTTAACAAGCTTACATCCTCCAAATGCACTAAATGTATCAAAGACAGCCTTTGCTTCCATTGCTGCAAGAAAGGTCACAATGCTGGACAGTGCCCTAGTGCCCTGAGCACCCAAGTGCCTGCTCTCTCTTGTCATTCCCAGAACATCCACAACACTAAGACTACTCCCACCCCCACTGCTCCTGTCATGTTCACTTCCACCACCTCCTCTGTTATTGACATATATGTCAACACCCTGAAGACCAGGGGCAAGAATAAGGACAAGGTCTTCCAGATCCTCAAGGTCTGCTTCAAGGAAACAGCTGAAGAAGACACATTCATCACTGCCATCAACATCTTGGATTTTTAGAATGGGAAGCCACCTTGACATCTTCTTCCCTATCAATTTCCAATGTATTTGTAGCACTACCCAATAAATGCACCCTTCTTGTTCCTATAAAGCTACAAACAATTGGAAAAACCATTGACACCTTTGCCCTCATCAACTCTGGAGCTACCAAAAACTTCATCAATATTGGACTACTCATACAAGCTGACTTCCCCTTACAACATTGTAGAGATCCAGAGCTCCCTACATATGAAATCATGTGTTTCCCCAAGTCCTAGGATCACTTACAGCTGCCTGTTTCCACTGCCTAACCATCCGATCTGTCCTGCTGACCATCTGGCCCATCCAGTCATACCATCTGATCCACCCAGAACCTACTATCTGGTCACAGGATATTTCATGGCCATCTGGAACATCCACATCTGTCCATCTGTGTCCTTTGTCCTCTGTTCATGTGCCTAGGCTTGCTGGTGAGTGCTTCCCTACTATCTTTTTCTTAGCTTCTGTTATACCATGTTTATGCTACTACTCAAAATGGGCATACTCCCTTTGCAACTACTATACTCCCCCTTATCCTGGATGCTTCATCAGTTGCTATGAACTCCATTAGCATGTGATACTTATTTAGAGTCTCAGGTATACCTGGACTATAAAAGGGTGTCTTATGCATTTTGAAATCATCTTCAATTCTCCCTTTTACAATGGTCCTAAGCCTTCCAGGCCATTCTCTCTCTACCCAGCTTGTAGGCAAGAGATCCTACTGACACCATCAACTTTGCATATAACTATCTGCCCTAGTACTGGCCAGACCCCTGCTAAAGAGTCCTGTTACAATAGACCTGGGGAGGGGCTAGCATAGTCCTAAGAAACCTGGAGTACTGGAAACAAGGGGGACAAGAGTCCTAGGGAATTCCTAGTGATGTTTGTCTGTTGTGATATGCAAGGAGACATAGTATCTTTGGGGGCACCAAGGTGTCAAAGAGCAAAGGGGTATTGCACAATGACAACAGTTGAAGCAATACAGAAGCCACTCAATAGTAGGCTTAGGACTAAGAGAGGATGAGACCTTAGCACAGCTAAGGGGCAGGACAAGTGGGCTTGGATTTCAGGTGGTAGTTTAGAAAAGACAAGTGTGAGAAGTAATTGCACATGAAGGGTGAGTTTATATACCAAATGGAAAAGGAAGTTACATAAGTGAGAAAAGAAGATCATAGAATGTTGTGGAACATTTATGACAAAGCATCTATGATAAACAATAAGCAGGGACGAATAGGAAGAGGCTGGTTACTGTTACAGTTTTTCCCCTTTTCCTTGCTGCCTCCTGTTTCCTCTGTCTTCTTGATATGCTACCTAGCTTCCATGCTTGCATAGATCCCCCCCATGTCCCCTACTGATCTCTTCAAGTACATATCTCTTTGTTGTTGCCTTGTTCCTATGACTTCGCTATTACCTTACCTTACCCCCCCCCCCTGGGTGATATACTACTTGGCCTTTGCCTTTCTATGCAGCACTTGTACTCTAATATTATACTTACTCACCTCCATTAGTTTCCTTCGCTATATTGTTACAACTCTATGTACTCACTCCTGTACTTGACTATGGTCACATACAATACTAGCATTGTATCTAGAACCAACCCCCAGACCTCTAAGAGTCTCTGCACACTCTGAGTTGCTCTATGTGTTCCAAGGCCTTTCCCTTGCGAACCCCCTTCATTAACCTTCAAACGTTGATCTCCTAGTCATTGTTATCATTAGACTGAACATTGGCCACTCCTGTCATTCTGGATCTTGTTTACAACATTATGCATAACAGTTACCAGGTAAATGGTTATTGGTCAATAAGGGAAATGGATATCATAGTAACTGGCTAGAAGGAAATGAGCATCCAATGGATCATACTTGGAATGCTGTGGCTTTAAAAGTGAAATCCTCACATCAACTGGGCAGTCAATCATATTACTCTTTCCCATAACCTCTGCCCTATCAATAATGAACTCTACAACCACCAACATTACCTGGTACAATATCTGGGATTAGATGTTGATCAGGAGATCTCTGAACTTTACAACCTCCATTACACTCCCTTCAAAGACATCAATAAGATCACCATCTCCATTCAGCTAGCTCAGGAAAACACACCTAAGGAACAAGAGATTCCAAAATGGTGTAAGGACTTTGCAGATGTCTTCTCAGAAAAAATGCACAAGAAGCTTTCCCCACACCACTCCTACGACCACACTATCAAGCTCAAACCTTTCTTTATTCCAAAAATTGCCAAAATCTACCTGCTCAACCTGTTATGGACAATAGGACAATGATCCTTATACCCCTGACACAACAGGCTTTAGCCCCTAAACAGACCCTAACAAACCTTACAAACCTTATGCCATATTTTTCCTTTTTCTTATCCTTTTCTTACTTTTACAGATACGTGATGCTTCACTTTCACACTTGTCATGGTCATCCACAATGGACTATCTCTTATCTTCTACCCTGTGCCTAGTGCACAGCCCTTATTTCTTATCCATGACACAAGGCTGTGCCTTATTCTATGCGCTCATGACTTCTTATGCCTCATGCCTTCACAATCATACATGCATTGCATGCATGTTTATGCTTCTTTCTTATCTCATGACATATCATGACTCACGATACATGCAGCGACCTCATGGTATGCTTCTATGACTCATAATCCATGCCTTAGACGCATGTTATGACGTCCATTTGATATATGCATATATCACATGTTATCAATTATGCTTCTTACATTTTAGATCCATGCACAGGCAGCATGTTCATGCTTCTACACCACTTGATCCATGCTTGAGGTGCATGCAAGACTATGACATTCTATGACATTCTATGACATTCCATTCCATACAGCCCCAAGGCTGTTCTCCTCATGGTGATACACACAGACACCACATGTTATAACCATACATAGACTTTATATCTTAGGTCCTGTATAAACATGTACATATACATAGATAGTATATAAAGGCCCAGAGCCAACCAAGAGACCTCAGTTTGTTCTTTTGGTTTTCCTCCTCCAATCTTGGTAACTGGAGAACCCTGGTTCATACTCACTCCATATATTCTGTCTAAGCAGCCTGTAGTGCTGACGTTTTCAGCATCAACACCTTTATTGGTTGTTGGGTTGTTTCACAACCTGGCTGAGCACAAAGCATGCAAGGCCTTTGTTGAAGAACCCCTGAAAACTAGAAGGATTGTTTCATCCAAATCCCCTCAAGCATTGCCATTCTTCTTCATGCCCAAGAAGGACGGGTCTCTACTGGTATTTTAACTCATATACCATCCACAATGCCTACCCACTCCCCCTCATTCTGGAACTCATTGATGACATGAAGAAGTCCACTCTTTTCACCAAGTTTGATGTCTGATGGGGCCACAACAACATTCACATCTGTGAAGAAGATCAATGAAAAGCTGTGTGTTACACGTAGCGTAGCAGCGAGGATCCGGAACGTCCGAGTCGTCAAGTTCAACACGAGGGGGCAGACGACAGAATGGTCGTCAGGTCGAGGGTAAACGAGAGGAGTTCACTTAGGAATTACCTAGGAACTTACAGAGCAACTCAAGAGTGTGCAGCGACTCAAAGAGATCCCGGGGGTTGGTTCAAGATACTATGCTAGATTGTGAAGATCAAGAATGGATCCTATGGTACATGCAGTGGTGGTATAAGTACTGGTTTGTATGTAATCAGCAGAAGTCCGTGGAAGCGGACAGAACTACTGCGGAAGAGTAAATACGCATGAGTCAGTGTGAACGTATCAGAAAGACGATGCTGTTGTGAGAGAAACAGCGGAGGAGAAAGGCTGTCCATAACAAATACGGGAAGATCAAAAGGGAAGCCCAGGACCTGTTCCGGTAGGATTCGAAGGAACAGTGTCAGGCCAGAATGCGGGATAAAGGAGCTGCCGGGTCAGTGATACAACGAATAGATAGTGTTCCCAGCAAGGGCCAGGATTGGAATAGGCGAAGGAAAAGAGAAATACGGACTGACACAATAGTATGACCGTAACATTACCCCCTCTAACAATTGAGTCCCTGGCTCGATCCTCTTCGTAAACCCTCTAAATGTTACCTCCGGGGCGGATAAGCGATCAGTTATCTCCATAAATATCCTCGGCCTGATCTGCTGATAAGTTCTCAAATGGACAGTCAACGAGTACATGCCCAAACTGAGCGCAGCATGGGCATGGGAGACCGGGGAAAAACCTGGGGCTATGTCCCCAACGACTGCAAACATTGCATTGGTTGCGGAGACAATGAGATTGAGCGTGGCCTGGGGTGGGTATGTGACAGTGAGGGCAGGAATAATGAACACAGTTCTCGTGATAGTGACCCAAAGCATGACACCAAAAGCACTCGGTGAGAGCAGATGTGGGAGGGTGGATAAGAGCGGAGGGAACTACGCAGGTAGGGAAGGAGAACACGTCACCAGCCTTGGTATGGGCGACCCAAGTACATATAGTCTGGATGGAGTCGTTGTCGCGATGGGTTCCATCAAAGGGATCAACGGCAGGAGGTTCAATGGTGGTGGAGGTCTCAGAGGGAACAGGGGAAGAGATGCGATCAATGAGAGCTATAGCTGGAGGAAGAGTGGAGATGGAGGAGGAATCGTGAGGAGTGGAGAATATAGGGGTGGGGATTGGCAGTGGGGGTGGAGAGGGTGAGAGTGTGGAGCATACGTAGTGGGTTCGTTCATCCGGAGCCATACAAAGGAAAATGCGACGGAAGGTAGGGTAAATATCACAAGCGGGGATACGTTCTACAAAATTGGCAAAACCGTGAAGGTGTAAGATGGTCAGAATACGGGTTGGAGCGTTGTTGATAAGCATGCGCATGGGGGCGCCGAAAGCCGTGGGTAGGTCGCTAGGGGCGGCTTGAGCATGGTAAATCTGTGTAGTGGAAACATCTAGAAAGAGGCAAACGAGTTCCTGCGAGACAGTATCAAGCTGGAAGAGGGGCATTTGCTCAACGATACCGAGGAGATGATTGTCAGTGAGCATGGCGGTGTAGAGCAGATGTAAAAAGTGGACGGGGAGATGGCTGGGGAAAACCGGACGCAAGCAGATAGGCCAGGCCAGGCAAGAGGAGTCGGAGGATGCAGAGGATGAGGATGAAGACATGGCGAATGGGCATATACAGCAGGAGAGAAGTGAGGGGTACAACATCAGGATAAGTTTCAAGATTGCTTATAAGCGGACAAGATACCGGGGGCGTGGCGGAGGTTAGACTCAGGTTCCCAGGTGTTTTCCAATGACGGATAGCCTTTCCATGCGGTTAGGTACTTGCGGTGTCCTGGTGCGCCCTGATGCGATACGATCTTGTCAACCTTGTACTCCTCTTCTGATCCGATGAGGTTCGGTGGTGGTCAGGTAAAGTTAGGGCCGAAGGCGGGGGTTTTGCGATAGGACGATAGGAGTGAGGCATGGAAGACGTCATGGATCTTCCAAGTGGGTGGTAACCAAAGGTGGTACACGAGCGGTGATAAGACCTGTGTGATTTCAAAGGGACCTACGCGTTTGGAAGTGAATTTCCGAGAGGGGTAGTTGATGCGGAGGTTAGAGGCTTCTAGCCAAACTCTATCTCCTACTTTCCAGGGGGAGAAGTTCCAGGTTGATCACACTGTCATGATCCGACGGGTGGAGTCGTGTGCGGCCAGTGCCTCATCATGGGCGTTGTCAAGAATCGTGAGATGTTTCTCAAGAGTGGGGAGGAAGGTTTTCCCAAGTGGGGGGTAGGAACGGGGCTCATAGCCAAGGAGGAGGGAGAATGGAGATACTTTGGTGGAACTGTGGGGCATGGAGTTGTGGTGGAATTTGGCGGTGGTGAGGAGGTTGGGCCAAGACGAAGGATTATTGCCACAAAAGATATGCAGGTATGTTTCGATCTCCTGGTTGGTACGCTTGGTTTGTCCATTGGTCTGGGGGTGGTAGGCAGTGGAGAGGCAGACATCATATTTTAGGAGTCGTGTGAGCTCTTTAGTGAAAGCAGAGGCGAACTGTGGGCCACGATCTGAGATGATGGAGTCGTGTAAACTGAATCGTTTGAATACGTGGTGGAAAAACAAGGTGGCAACTCCAAGGGCGTCGATAGTTTTCGAACAAGGGCATAAAATTACCCCCTTTGAAAGGCCTTGGTCGACCACAACCAACAAGGAGTCATGTTTGGCAGCAGGTCCGTGATAAGATCCATGGATAATTGTTTAAACGGGAGAGCGATGGTAGACACAATAGGGGAAAGCAGCAGGATGGTGGAATGGGTGTTAACTTTGGCGGATTGACAGGTGGCGCAGCTGGTAACAAAGGAGGAGACAAATGTGGAGAGCCTGGGCCACCAGTAATCTCGTTTGACCAAGGTCTTGGTGTGGAAACGACCTGCATGGCCCGTGGTGAGGGACTCATGAAGTGCATGAAGGAGGGCGGACCGATTGGTGGGGGGAACATACATGCATCCCTTGTAGTACAGGTGACCTGCATCGAAGGTCCAGTCCGCAAGGGCAGAGCGAGGGAACAGGGGTGAACCGTCCTGAATGCTCCAGATGGCCTTAAAAACAAGGGGGTTGGTCAGGGAGGAAGCCTGAATATGGTGAGTGAGGGTGAGGTCGAGAGCATTGATGACTACAGGATCAGGGATGATGAAGGTATCAGCGTTGTCTGCAGTGGTGTCTACCAAGTCCTTTCAGGAGAGTGCGTCGGCCGGTCCCATCTTGGTGCCCAGCAAGACGTGCCAGACAATGTCAAAGTCCTGTAAAAAGAGTAACCAGCGGGCTTGCCGGCGGGAGAGTTTCCGAGGGTCTTTGATGCACGACAAATTTTTGTGGTCCGTAATGATGGTGACCGGATGGTTGGTGCCTTGGAGGTACTGGTGCCATTCAGCTAGGGTGAGGATAACGGCGAGAAGCTCGCAGTCGTAGATGTCGTAATTTCGTTCTGTGGAACCAAAGGTACAGGAGAAATATGCGCAGGGATGAGGGTCTCCGTTGGTGTCCTGCTGCATCAGAATGGCTCCAGCGGCAATGAGGGAAGCGTTGGATATAATGGAGAATGGTTTAGCAACATCGGGGATGAGGAGGACTGGGGCAGAGGAGAAGATCTTCTTCAGCCAGTCAAAGGCCTGTTGTTGAAAGCCAGTCCAGGCCCAAGGTTCGTTCTTTCGGGTGAGGAGGTTAAAGGGGGCAACAATGTTGGAGAAGTTGGGTATGAACTTCCGATAAAAATTGGCAAACCCCATGAAGGAGCGAACGGCCTTGACGGAGGAGGGTGGTTTCCAATCCTGGATAGCTTGGAGTTTGGTGGGGTCCATCTCGATCTTCCCTTGTCCAATGATGAGTCCAAGGTATTCCATTTGAGGGGTGTCAAAGGAGCGTTTGGATAGCTTTAAGGAGAGTCCATGCTTGCAAAGGCGTTGCAAGACACGGCGGGTACGTTCATAATGGAGAGTGACGTTGTCTTTGGTGTGGATACCTAGATTGTCCATGTAGATCTTTAACCATTTCTCTCCAACCATGTCGGTGAAAATGTCGTTCATGAAGGCTTGGAACGTAGGGGGTGCATTGTTAAAACCAAAGAACATGACTGTGGGTTCAAAGAATCCAAGGGGGGCGATGAATGCCGCCTTCCACTGATCTTCCTTGCGGATTCGGATGTTGTTGTAACCCCAGCGAATATCGAACTTGGTGAAGAGGGTAGACTTCTTCATGTCATCGATGAGTTCAGGGATCAGGGGGAGTGGATAGGCATTGTGGATGGTATGAGAGTTCAGGTATCTGTAATCCTGACAGGGGTGAAGAGTTCCATCCTTCTTGGGGACGAAGAAGAAGGGTGAGGCTTGGGGAGATTTTGACGGGACGATCTGTCCGGTCTTCAGGTGTTTGTTCACGAAAGCATTGCAGGCTTTGTGTTCAGCAGGATTTAGCAGGTAGACTTTAGCAATCTTGGGGATGAAGAAGGGTTTTAGCTCTATGGTGTGGTCATAGGAGCGGTGAGGGGGGAGTTTCTCATGGGTTTTCTCAGAGAAGACGTTGGCAAAGTCCTTGTGTTACGATAGACCCAGGTAGGGACTAGCGTAGTCTTGAGGGACCTGAAGGACCAAGCGAAGGCGAGGGACGAGGGGCGAAGTGTCCTAGGGAATTCCTAGTGACTGACGACTGTTGCGATACGCAGGGAGTCGAGGGACCTCAAGGGCGTTGAGGTAATGAAGGATGAAGTGGTGTTGCGCAACAACGACGGTCGAAGCAACACAGAGGTCTATCAGAAGAAGACCTGAGACTTAGAGAGACGAGGCCTTAGCACGGCTAAGGGGCAAGACAAGAGGCGCTTGGATTCAGGTGGATGTACAAGAAAGACAAGCGTGAGAAATAAAAGTACATGGATGGCGGGTTTATATATGAAGGGAATAGAGGATGACATAAGCAAGGAAGAGAAGGTCATGGAATGTGATGGAACGTTCATGACAAAGCGTCTATTGATGAAAGATAAGTGGAGCGAATGGAAAGAGACCGGTTAGCGTGCAAATGGCGATTGGAGGATAAGGGGTATGGGTATAGTAATAACCGGTTGAATGGAAAGAGCGTCCAACGCATCGCTGGGATGGGCTAAGAAGTACAAGGAGACAAGCGTATAAAGGGAGAAAAAGGAGGAATCGTAACACCTTGCGCCAGTCTGGTATTACTTGTTCCTTGGGAGCAGCTTCCTGAGCAAGCTGTGTAGAGATGGTGATCTTGTTGACGTCTTCGGAAGAGGCATAACAGGAGTCATAGAGCTCGGCGATTTCTTGGTCGACATCTAATCCCAGATATTGTACCAGGTATCGCTGGTGGGTGTATAGTTCGTCATCAATGGGACGGGGGTTCCGAGGGAGAGTGATGCGGTTGTTAGACCAGTCGATGTGTGGGTTCCATTTTTGGAGCCAGGGCATGCCGAGTATGATCCGTCGTTGTCCGAGACTTAGGACCATGAGTTCTTCTTCATCGTCAGAGGAGGAGAACTTAAGACTGATCCATGTCTTCCATCGGATGGTCCCCTTGGCATTGGCAGTGCCATCCGCATTGTGCACGATGATCGGGTGAGGTAATCATTGCAGAGGGAAGTCGGCTTGGGTGAGAAGACCAACATCAATGAAGTTTCCGGTGGCACTGGAGTCGATGAGGGCGAAGGTGTCGATGATTTTTCCAAGGGCTTGCAGTTTAACAGGGATGAGGAGCGTACATTTATTTGGCAAGGCAGTAATTACATTGGAGATGGACTGGGAAGAAGACATCGAAGCGACTTCCCGCTCTAAAAATCCTTCGTGTCTATGGCGGTGATGGAGGTATCTTCCTCAGGTGTGTCCTCGAAGCAGACTTTAAGGATTTGGAGGACCTCGTTCTCATTCTTGCCCCGAGTCTTCAGGGTATTAACATAAGCGTCGATGATGGAGGAAGTGGAGGCGGGTGGCGCGGTTGAAGAGGGCATGGTGGGGGCAGGGGTAGTCTCAGTGTTGTGGATGTTCTGAGGGTGACGGGGAGTGGGGGACGTGGTGTTACGTGTAGCGTCGCAAACGTAGATCCGGAACGTCGGGTGCGACCGAGGTTCAATCTGAGGGTGTGGACGACAGGTCGGTCGTCGGGTCGAAGGTAAACGAGGGGAGTTCACTAGGAATCACCTAGGAACTTACAGAGCAGCTTAAGAGTGTGCAGGGGCTCACAGAGGTCCAAGGGGTGGTTCAAGATACGACGCTAGTATTGCGTAGATCAAGAATAGAGAATACTATACAGGCAGCGGAGGTATATATACTCGATGTGTACATAAGCGACAGAAGTCCGTAGAAGCGGATGGAACTACTGCGGATTGGTAAGTATGTATGAGTCAGTGGGAAGGTAGCGGAGAGACGACGCCGCTGTGAGAGAAGCGGCGGAGGAGCGGAAGCTGTCCATAGAAACGTACAGAATGATCAAGAAGAGAGTCCGGAGCCTGTCCCGGTAGGATCAGAAGGAACGGTGTCAGGCCAGAATGCGGGATAGAGAAGCTGCCGGTTCAGCGATACAATGAACAGGTAATGCTCCCAGCAGGGGCCGGGGTCGGAATAAGCAAAGGAAAAGAGAAAAACGGACTGACACAATAGTACAACCGTAACACGTGGAGATACCGGACAAGGTGGGACAGTTGCCTGCGTTGTGTCCTCTCTTGCGGCATTTGAAGCAAAGCCTTTCTTTGATGCATCGGGCGCGTTCGGCGGGGGTGAGTTTGTTAAGCCGAATGGTGTCAACATCCATGGCATTGGGGTCGGCGGTGGAATGGTGGCGGGAGTAGGCGGGGGTGAAACGTCCCTTAGCGATGGCGTCCATGCAGGAGATCTGGGTATGGAAGGCTTTAGCTTTAGTGATCCAGTCTGTGATGGCGATGGGGCTGGGGGTTCGAGGGTGTTGGGGTACAATGGGCTGGGGTCTGGGTGGTGGTGCGGACAGGGGGAGACCTGTGGGTGGGGGTTGACGGTGATGTGGGATGTACTCAGGTATGGGTGCTTCTTCGTCGTCCGACTGCAGAGGGTGGAAGTGTGGGGTTCTGGACGAGTGGGCTATGGTGACGAAGGTGGGGCAGTCCTACTCCGTGGATAGGAGGGACGGGGTGAGATTCTTGATCTTTTGTTATGCGTAGCATAGCAGCGAGGATCCGGAACGTCCGAGTCGTCGAGTTCAACACAAGGGGGCAGACGACAGAACGATCATCGGGTCAAGGGTAAACGAGGGGAGTTCACTTAGGAATTGCCTAGGAACTTACAGAGCAACTCAAGAGTGTGCAGCGACTCAAAGAGATCCCGGGGGTTGGTTCAAGATACTATGCTAGATTGTGAAGATCAAGAATGGATCCTATGGTACATGCAGTGGCAGTATAAGTACTGGTTTGTACGTAATCAGCAGAAGTCCGTGGAAGTGAACAGAACTACTGCGGAAGAGTAAATACACATGAGTCAGTGTGAACGTATCAGAAAGACGACGCTGTTGTGAGAGAAACGGTGGAGGAGAGAGGCTGTCCATAACAAATACGGGAAGATCAAAAGGGAAGCCCGGGACCTGTTCTGGTAGGATTCAAAGGAACAGCGTCAGGCCAGAATGCGGGATAAAGGAGCTGCTGGGTCAGCGATACAACAAATAGATAATGTTCCCAGCAAGGGCCAGGATTGGAATAGGCGAAGGAAAAGAGAAATATGGACTAATGCAATAGTACGACCATAACACTGTGTTTATCATGCTGCTTGGTCTCTTCAAACCCACTGTCATGTTCTTCAGTTTCAACAATGCACCTCCCACTTTCCAAGCCTTTATAAATGACATCTTCACTAATATGATTGGAGAAAGATAATTGAAGATCTATATGGATGAACTCGGGATACACACCAAGGATGATGTAGCCCTTCATCACAAACATACCTGTCATGTTTTGCAATGCCTCCATGAGCACAGTCTCTCTTTAAAGCTTTTCAAATGCTCATTTGACACTTTTCACATGGAATACCTTGGTTTTGTCATAGGACAAGGCAAGATCAAAATGGACCTCACCAAACTGAAGGCTATCCAGGATTGGAAACCTCCCTCCACTGTCAAGAGTGTTTGCTCTTTCATGGGCTTTGCCAATTTCTACTAAAAATTCATTCCTAATTTCTCCAACATTGTCATACTATTAAACCTCCTCACTTACAAGAATGATCCCTGGGCCTGGACAGGTTTCCAGCAACACACCTTTAACCAGCTCAAGTCTATATTCTCCTCCATCCCTATTCTTCTCATACTTGATGTCACCAAACCATTTTCCATCATGTCTGATGCCTTCCTTATTGCTGCTGAAGCTGTCCTTATGCAAGCTGACACCAATAGAGACCCTCACCCCTGTGCCTACTTTTCTCACACCTTCAATTCCACAGAACACAATTATAATATCAATGACCGAGAGCTTCTTGCAATCATCCTTGCCCTTGCAGAATGGCACCAATACCTTCAAGGTATGGCTCACCCAGTTACCATAATTATGGACCACAAGAACCCCTCCTATGTCAAAGACCCCCATAAACTTTCTTATCTTCAAGCTTGCTGGTCTCTTTTCCTACAGGACTTTGACATCATCTGGCAGGTCATGCTTGGTACTGTTACAGTTGTGCTGTTATATATGTCAGTATTTCTTTTCTTCTTCTTCTACTCCAATCCTGGCCCTTGCTGGGGACATTATATCTTTATTGTATCACTGACTCAGCAGTGCCTTTATCCCACTTTCTGGCCCCAAGCTGTTCCTTCTGATCCTACCAGATGGGATTCTTCCTTTCTGGTAGTACATTTCTCATGAACAGCCTTATGTCTCCACTGCTTCTCTTACAATGGCATCATCTTCCTGCATCTTCACATGTTATTCATACATATTGGTCATTCTACAGTAGTTCCTTCTGTTTTCATCACATTTTACTGCTTACATATGCCTCAAGTATATATACCACTGCTGCATGTATAATACTCCTTATTCTTGATCTACACAATACTAGTGTTATATCTTGAACCACCATCTTTGGACTTCTATTAGCCTCTGCATGCTATTGAGTTGCTCTGCGTGTTCCAAGGCCCTCCCCTTGAGAACCCCCTTTGCTACCTTCAAGTCACCTTCAGATTGAACATCAGCATCCCCTAGGATCTCCTTTGTAATGCTTTGTGTAACAGGTACCAAGATGGGACCAGCTGATGCTCTTTTTCAAAAGAACCTTGTTGATACATTTTTGGACAACTCTAACACTTCCATTGTTCCTGATCCTATTGTTATCAATGTGTTAGACATCACCCTCACCCACCATATCCAGTCCTCTTCCCTGTCTGACCCCCTTATGCTTAAGGCCATTTACAGTGTCCAAAAAGGTTCTCCCCTTTTTCCTTGCTCCGTATTGGAAGATTGGACATTTGATGCTGGTCACCTCTACTATAAGGGTTGTATGTATGTTCTGCCTGCCAACCAATCTGCCCTTCTTCACACACTCCATGAATCCTCTATCTCTGAACATGCAGGTCACTTCCACACCAAATCTGTTATGCTTGACTCGGGTAGAGGTGAGCATAGACTTGGAGGGCAAGGACGATGTCGTTGGAAGTGTAAGCTTGACCAAGGGCGATATGGTCTAGAGGCGTAAGCCTGACTAGGACGAGGTGAAAGCGAGGGGATCGAGGAAGTTGGCTAGGCGAATGATGAGACAGACTCGTTGTAGGCAATCAGCTTGGTGTATTCCAAGTAGAAATAGCTTGGAGTGTACAGGTCTGTGCGAACTGTATTTAAAGAGAAAAGGAAAGCACACGGACCAAGAGTGAGAAAGGAAACTATCGTCAAGACAGGAAAGGAATGTCGTGGAACGACATAGAAGAAGTGTGACTAAGTGGAGAGATAAACGCTACTGGATGGGAGGAAACGATGACAGCGAAGTGATGAGTAATTGGCTGATGTGGAAGGAATGAGTCATCGTAGAAGGAAAAGGAAACGATGTCCGTGAGAAGTAAGGAAAAGTAGTGGTGAATCGTAACAAAATCACTTGTGAAATGCGACTACTGGTGGCTGGATCTTACTACTTTTATCAACTCCTTTGTCTTAGGATGTACTATATGACAATTGACTAAAGTCAATATCCAACCCACAGTACCCCTGCTCTCACCCATTGTTTCCACCACAGTCCTTCTATTTAAACAGCTTTCCATGGATCTTATTACTAATCTCCCACCTGCTCAGGGATATGATTCCTTGTTGGTCATGGTCAACCAAGGCCTTTTGAAGGGGGTAATTTTATGCCCTTGCTCCAAAACCATTGATGGCCAGGGGGTAGCTTCCCTCTTTTTCCACCACATCTTCAAACATTTTGACCTCCACAACTCCATCATCTCCAATCATGGCCTCCAATTCACCTCTGCCTTTTCCAAGGAACTTTCCCACCTCCTTCACTATAATGTCCACCTCTCCACTGCCTGTTACCCACAGTTTGACAGCCAAACAGAACAGACCAATTAGGAGATTGAAATGTATCTTCAAATCTTTTGCAGCAATAATCCCATATCCTGGCTGAATCTTCTTACTATTGCTGAATTCCACCATAACTCCGTGCCACATAGTTCTACCAAGGTCTCCCCATTTTCCCTTCTTCTAGGTTATGAACCATGCTTCTACCCCCCCATTTGAAAAGACTTTCCTCCCCACCCAAAGCCCTTGCAGCACACAATTCCACCTGTTGGATCATGACAGAAAGGTTTACCTGATGCTTCACCCTTTGGAAAGTTAGAAATAAGGTCTGGTTAGAAGCGTCAAATCTCCACACTGCATACCCTTTCAGGAAATTCACTCCCAAATGCATGGATTCCTTTAAGATTGCACAGGTACTATCATCGCTGGTCTACCACCTTAGCCTACCATCCACATGGAAAATTCATGACATCTTTCATGCCTCACTCCTCTCATTCTATCATGAAACACCCGCTTTCAGTCCAAACTTCTCCTGACCACCACCAGATCTAATTGGGTCAGAAGAAGAGTACAAGGTGGAAAAGATCATGTCTCACTGGAGTACACTGGGACACCACAAGTACCTGACCACATGGAAGGGCTATCCCTTATTGGAAAATACCTAGGAGCCTGAGTCCAATCTCTGCCATGCCTCTGATATCCTTGCCACTTATAAGTAATCTTGAAACCTTTCCTAGGTCATTCCCTCCTCACCCTCTCCCCACTACATGCCCATCCACTATGTTCTCTTCCTCATCTGCCTCATCCACCTTGTTTGGCCCTGTCTCCCCTATCTGCTTTTGCCCTGTATATCCAACACATCTCCTGATCCACTTTGCATACTTATTCTATATCACCATCATCACGGATGAGACTTTGCTCTTCATTATACAGTCTTTACCCCTGTTTAAACAGGATGATGTCTCACAGGAACTCATCTGCCTCTTCCTTGATCTATCCACCACTCAGGTGTATCACAGCCAGGCTGCATCTAGCAACCTCCCTGCACAGTTTGGAGCTCCCATGCATTATTTGATCAACAGCGCCCCCACTCATGTCCTCACCCTATTGCACATGCATGGTTTTGCCAACTATATTAAACAAATTCCCACTCATCTCATTTATTCCACTTTTCATTACATTTTCTTTTCTATGCTACCTGCAGAACATGAACAGTACATCCAGACTGCCCTATCTTCCTCCCCCCAACCACTTCCCATCAGACTATCTACCTCCTCCATCACCCCTCCTCCTCCATCCATCATCTCTCCTCATTCTAATTTCCTCTTTATGTGCCTGTCCTCCTCCACACCCTTTAAGACCCCTACTGCTGTTAACATGGAACCTGATGACATCCAGAACAAAGAAAACATCCAATTCATTCATTCCTAGATGGCTCACATGGAACAAGGTGATGTTTTCTCTGCCCCCTCTCATGTCATTCCTCCCTCCATTACTCACTGCCCCACTACAGCTTTTACCAAGTGCTTTCAGTGTCACTGTTTGGGCCACTATCACAAGGACTGTGTTCATTATTCCTGCCCTCACTGTCACATATCTGCCCCAGGTCACACTCAATTTACTTGTTTTTACATCCAATGCAATGTTTTCAGTTGCTGGGGACATAGCACCAGGTTTTGTTCCAGTAGCCTATGTGCACGCTGCTCTCAGTTTGGGCATATACTCTCTAACTGTCCATTGGAGCACCTATCAGCAGATCAGGCTAAGGATATTTATGGAGGTAACAGATCATTTGTCTGCCCTGGAGATAACCTTTAAAAGATATATGAAGAGAATCAAGCCAGGGACTTGATTGTTGAAAAGGGGTAATGTTATGGTTGTGCTACTGCTTTCTACCAGAAGGGGTTCAGACTTTATTCTTGATTGTTACTATGGACAGCCCACTTTTCCAGTCATCTCTTTTATGGTGGCCTCATCTTTCCACATCTTCCCATCTTACTCATATGTATATGTCATCCATAGTTGTTCTATGTAATTTCATTGCACTCCACTGCATATATATTAACTCTCAATCTTGATCTTTGCAATTCAAGCGTAGTATCTTGAACCACTTCCAGATTTTGCTGAGTCACTGTGCACTCCTGAGTTACTCTGTGTGTTCCAAGGCTTCCCCCTTGTGAACCCCCTTTACTACCTTCAAAAATACCTTTGGTTTGGACATCAGCCACTCCCACCATCCCAGATCCCCTTTGTCTATGCTCTACATAACACAATGCACAGGAAGACATGGGAAACCTTGAGGGTGTCAAGATACAAAGGGCAAAAGGGGAGTTATGCAATGATGATGGTCAAAGTAACTCAGAGGCCATTTAGTAGTAGGTCTAAGACTAGTGAACAAAGGAACCTTAGCATAGCTTAAGGACAAGAACAAGGGGCACTTGGATTTAGATAATAGTATGAGAAAGACAAGTGTGGGAAACTATTGTACATGGATAGTGGATTTGTATACTGAAGAAAGGGGAATGACATAAGTAAGAAAAAAAGATCATGGAATATTGTAGAACATCCATGACTAAATGTCAATGACCAAAAATAAGTGGAGTAAATGGAAAAAGACTGATTACCAGGCAAATGACTATTGGACAATAAAGATAATCTGGAATGGTAGTAATTGGCTGAAAGGAAAAAGCATCCAATGCATCACTAGGGTGAGCTAAGTGATACATGAAAGAGATAAGCATAAAAGAAAAAGAATAAATTGTAACAATTTCCATATTAGAAACAAATACAGACAGGATCACCTTGCTTTCTATGTCTTTATACTAAATCATCAACAACATAAGACCACATAATTCCTTCAAGAACATTCAAATTTGTGCTGTCATTAAATTTGCATCACTGGCAATAAATTCTACATAATATTCATTGATATTATTAGATGAGATAGATGAGGAACATATGTGTGACTTACAGACCCATCTTGCTTTGACTTTTTCAATTCTGTCAGCCATCCTCTTTACATCATACATAATCACTTTATGATGCCAGTTCCATACCATAGTAAATAGCATACAATAGAATTTGCCAATTGCAAGCTTCAACATTAACAAGATTAAGCCATGCATCATTAGCAGAGAAGAGCTAGTATATTATGAGCATCTTGTTATCCAGTAGTGATATACACATACCCATTTTTGACCATACACTTTCATAACTTTCTAGAGCAACTTACTGTAGGCCAAGAGAATGTCATCAATGGTTTGATTGATTTTCCAAGCTGGACCTTTATGACCTGTCCAGATCATGTATTATGACCAGTTGACTCATTGTCAAATTTACAAGTCATGATATGTTTCATTTAAGCTTTTTCTGTTGGCTTCAACCATACATTTTTCATGAATGTTTGCACTAATTTAGCAATGCAAATAGTCCATTCAGATACAATCACCAAGAGCACATTGTCAGATTCTCCATTTTTCATTTTTCAAGGCAAACAGTAAACTTTCATCAACACTTTTCAGGTATTTAATTACCAGGGAAGCTCTTCTGTTTTAGTACCCAAAACAAGTAAAGAGGCTATAAACAATTGTAATTGTATGCACTATAGACTGCTGTGAATCATGGGTGAAAAGTGATAAAAGATAATATCAAAAAACTGAATAGTCTTATATACAACATCTAAGATAAAAATCAATATAAGTAATGATGACATTAATTATTGATATTAATATATATTAAGGTTATAATACCAACATGTCATAATCAATATGGACAATGCAGATTTTCATATCTGGCAAAATGATCTTCCAACCCAAGGACAATTATATAAACTGATATGGTCACATTGCTTTGTCAGTCAGTTTTTTTTTTTCTTATTACAACCCATTTCTTTGTTGGAAATATTATATCTTCATTGTAACACTCAGATGGCAGCACCTTTACTTTATTTCCTAATCCCATATTGTTCCTTAGGTTCTACCAGTAGAAATTCTGTTCTTATTTCCTCCATTTCACTACATTTCCATGAACAGCCATTTTCATAGCCATTTCTCTCATAATGGTGATATTTACCCACTATCTCACATTCTGCAGTAGTATAACTTACTCAGTTGTTCTTTGTGATTCCATCACATTCCACCACTTATATACTACAGACATATTTATACTACTATTGTTACAGTTGCTCCATATGATTTAACATTTCTCACAACTTATCTATTCCCCCTCTCTTATATTTATTTATTTTTCAGACTTTTGGTCACATTCAAACCTGGAAGAGCCATTATCCCTAAACTATAACATTATATATGTTACAATAGACCCAGGGAGGGACTAGTGTAGTCCTAAGAGATCTGGAGTGAGGGGACAAGGGAGCAAGGTGTCCTAGGGATTTTCTAACTACTGGCATCTGTTGCGATATGCAGGGAGATGAAGGTACCTCAAGGGCATTGAGGCACTCAGGGACAAAGGGATGTTGCGCAATGACAACGGTCGAAGCAACACAGAAGCCACTCAATAGTAGGCTTAAAACTAAGAAGGGACAAGGCCTTAGCATGGCTAAGGGTCAAAACAAAGAAGCTTGGATTCCAGGTGGTAGTTTAGAAAAGACAAGTGTGGGGAACTATTGTACAGGAGCAGTGGGTTTATATATGAAGAGAAAGGAAGATAACATAAGGGGACATAGAAGGTCACGGAATATTATGGAACATTTGTGGTAAAGCATTTGTGATAAGAGATAAGAAAGGGTGAATGGAAGGAAGCTGGTTAGCATGCAAATGGCTATTGGAGGATAGGGAATACAGGTATGGTAGTAACCGGCTGAGGAAAATGAGCATCCAACATATCGCTAGAATGGGCTAGGAAATACGAAGATGACAAGCATAACAAGGAGAGAGAGGAAAAGAATGAATCGTAACAATATACTTGGGCTCTATCCAGTATCTGTCCCTTATAAGGCAAGTGGCCTGCCTTTTATAGATATATGATTTCCTTTTATATTATATGCTGGATACACTCCTTGTCCAAAGCTATACCCACCTTTTTATGGTAATGGTATCTGTTACGATTCACCCCTAATTCCCTCTACTTTTCACAGACAATATTTCCTTTTCCTCTACAATGACCCACTTCCTTCACATCGGCCGATTACTCATCACTTCTATGTCATTGTTTCCTCCCATCCAGTAGCGTTTATCTCTCCACTTAGTCACATTTCTTCGACATCGTTCTACGACGTTCTTTTCCTATCTTGATGATAGTTTCCTTTCTTAGCTCTTGGTCCGTGCACCTTCCTTTTCCCTTTAAATACCGGCCACATGCCCCCATGTAACTTAAGCTATTTCTACTTGGCAATATACCAAGCTGATTGCCTACTATGAGTCCGTCTTGTCATTCGCCTAGCTGACCTCCTCGACTTCTCACCTTTCACCCACTCACCCATTCACAAGTCTTTCTCTAGTCAAACCAACGTCTCTAAATATCTCTGCATCTGGTCAAGCCTACACTTCCAATGACGTCACCCCGTAGCCAAGTCTACACTTGCCTCTACCCGAGTCAAGTGTAACAGTACCCACCATCATGCTGTTATGCTTGACCTGGGTAGGGGTGAGTGTAGTCTTGGATTATAAGAATGACGTCATCAGAAGTATAGGCTTGACTGGACACAGAGAGGATGTAGAGGTGTAAGCCTGACTAGAGCTGAAGTGAAGGACATTGGGGATGAAGGGGAGTGGGGTTGAGGAGATCAACTAGGCAAACAACAAGATGGACTTGTAGTAGGTGATCAACTGGATGTATTCCAAGAAGAAATAGCTTAGAGTGTACATGTGTGTGCAACCAGTATTTAAGGGAAGAGAAAAGCACATGGACCAAGTGTAGAAAAGGAAACTATCATCAAGATAGGAAAGGAATATTGTGGAACAACGTCAAAGAAGTATGACTAAGTGAAGAGGAAGAAATTCTACTGGATGGAAGGAAACAATGACTAGTAAGTGATGGGTAATATCAGCCAATGTGTAGGAAATGAGTCATCGTAGGAGATGGGAAATGGTGTCTGTGGGAAGAAAAGGAAAAAGGGGGTGAATCGTAACACATGCAGTACATGCATGCCTTTTACTTCTCTTCCATTCTATGGCTATGCTGCCACATCCTCATGGTGTGCACATGGTATGACTTATGTACTATCTCTACTATATGTATATGTTTATACTGAATCTACTGATATGTGTCTATATATGTTGATACCATGTGGTGTCCATGTGTATCACCATGAGGAGAACAGCCCTGGGGCTGTATGAAATGGAAATCATAGCCTTAACATGTGGCTTCTATATGGATCAAGGAAAATGGAAGCATGAACATGCCACCTGTGCATATTAGAAGCATAGAACATGTGGTCAACACATGTATCATGAGTCATAGAAGCATAGCTGTGCAATCTATGCATGGCCCTGAGTCATGAGAAACATAATTGATGACATGCAACATGTGCATGCATCAAAAGGAAGGCATAACATGTGTTCAACACATGAACCATGAATTGTAGAAGCATACCATGAGGGCACTGCATGGGCCATGAGTCATGATGTGTCATAAGATAAGAAAGAAGCATAAACATACATGCAATGCATGTATGAAAGGAAAGGCATGAGGCATAGAAGGGAAGTGCATAGGAAAGATAAGGAGGTAAGTGTTACACTTGACTTGGGTAGAGGCGAGTGTAGCCTTGACTGTTGATGAGGTGACATCGATAGAAGCATAGGCTTGACTAGACACAATGAAGTTTAGAGGTGTAGGCCTGACTAAAGTGGTGAGAGTGTGTGTACATGCACGACAATGAGCAAGGGTTGAGGAGATCAGCTAGGCGAACAATGAGATGGACTTGAAGTAGGCGATCAACTTGATGTATAGTCAAGGAGAAATAGCTTAGGTTACATGGGTGCATGCGACCAGTATTTAAAGGAAAAGGAATGCGCATGGTGTAGGGATCCTGGGCTCCCTACGTATGAAATCATATGTTCCCCCAAGTCCTAGGATCACTTACATTTGCCCATCTTTGCTTCCTAATCATCCGGTCCGTCCTGCTGACCACCCAGCTCATCCGGTCGTACCATCTGGTCCACCCAGAACCTACTACCCAGTCACAGGATACTTTGTGGCCATCCGGAACATCCGCATCTGTCCATACGTGTCCTTTGTCCTCTATTCATGCACCTAGGCTCGTCAGTGAGTGTTTCTCTACTATCTTTTTCTTAGCTTCCATTATACCATGTTCGCTCTACTACTCAAAATGGGCTTACTCCCTTCGCGACTACTATACTCCCCCTTATCCTTGATGTTTCATCAGTTGCTACGGACTCCATTTGCATGTGAAACTTACTTAGAGTCTCGGGTATGCCCGGACTATAAAAGGGTGTCTTATGCATTTTGAAATCATCTTCCATTCTCCCTTT